>JBBBVU010000014.1:8183937-8203140 GCA_037177055.1 Atherinosoma microstoma
CAGGTTCAAGACAATTCAAAGTGCTTTACATAAAACATTAAAAGCATTACAGATAAGAAATAAAAAATAAGAAAAAGCAGCTACTAATACAAAGAGTTGCTTTGATGAGATGTTACATCAAAAATTGGATCGTTTTCAATAGACCAGTATCAGTGGATTATGTGAGGCTTGTTATGATCATTTCTTCCCTCATAGATTTCTTTAATGGCTTGAAATTGGCTTTTATGGGGCATGGCATGCATTACCTTACTATTATGTTCCTGCTATTTCAGATTATTTTGCAAAAGTAAAAACTCAATAAAACTGGTTTGAGAATTTTATCTCTGCTTACTACAGTACAATGACTGCTGTGTGATGTTATTTTCCTCTGACTGGCTAAAAAGAAAAAAAGAAAATTGTCTATGTAGGAAGAACAGGGAAATTCCACAATGTTAACTATCCAATCAACATACAATGAATATCCTGAGCCTATAGGATGTTGAACTTAAGCACACAAACATTGGTAAGACAAGTGTTTGTTATTGTTGTTGTTTGTTTCTTTTTATTGGCACTCCTTATTTGCATTATTGTCTAATTCATAATATTCTATCCAGAAATGGACATTGAGGTTTTTGTCCATACTGAAAACCGAATTATTTAATGATTTTTGTAATGATATGAGTTGAAGACAAAATAGACAGAAACATTTATACTCAAGCTGAAGCCTCACCTGTGACCCTGCCTCTCAACCTGCCACTGCTGCCTGGCAGCTTCATTTTTATCATATTTTACTTTTATCATATCAATGCCACGTGAGATTAATGTGCGTATTAAAACCTAAAATTGTATCATCATCCTTATTGTAATGATTTGGAAACCAAAAATCCATATGTGATCATATTGACTCACTGTAATTGGATATTTGTGATATAAGAGGAATTGTTCATTTTTACATCATTATTGTTCTCATTATAATTGAAAGACATGTCAAAATTTCTATAGTCCATCTTTTGCCGGCGTCTGTAGCTGATGTTTACTATTTGAGGCAGGTGATGTGAAAAAAGGTCTCCGGATACCAACTTGATGATTAATAAAAAGGTTTACTACCAAAAAGTCTGGCATCTATACAGGTCTGCAGAATCTGCGAGGACTATAAGGCCGATAGTAGAAATCCCACTAACCTACAGCATCAGCAATCTTTAAATAGAAACACAGACAAAGACCCTCCTGAGATCACATCTGGACCAATCATGAAACTTACATACAAGGGACATAAGATGCTGTGTACGTGCCAAATGTGGTACTGACAAAAAACAGACCAGTCCATCTGGATCTAATTATAAACCTGAACAATACTAAGAATCAGACACTACATAGCAACAAAAAAAGCCTTTTTGAGTCTGTACAATATTATGTGAAGGTCAGTAAACACTCCATTATGCCACATTATAACTTTGATTCAATTTCAATTGATTATGTAGCCCAAGCTACAACTCTGAGTACTAAAGCTCTCCTGTGACAGACCCTGCCTATCCTTAAAATCTTTCTAAACAGTAATTGAAACAGTCACCATTGTTCAGAGATGTACCCATATTTTTTCCAGCTTTTTCATTGTAGTCAGTGTTTTGTTTTTTCTTACACAGACTTCTAGGACTTTTACAAGGAACAGCCACTAAGTGGTTTACTGTCCTCCCTTTCTCTTTCCACACAAACACTATTTGTGACAACATAAATAAAAGTGCTGTTTACGTCTTCTTTTCAGTCGCAAGGCAGCAGAATGGACAGATCAGTAATCATAAAAAAAGCTGTTATGCTTTGTGCTCTCAGTGCATATTTGTTTTTGGATGTGCAGCCTTTCAAATGTTTGTTTCAGGCAGCAATTGTGCCACAAAGATACACATCTGTATAAGTGTGCACTACTTTTAACCAACTACAAATGGAAAATTGAAGATTAAGTGAGAAAAATACATGAAAGCAAAACACGGAAACACATATAAGCCTTTTACACTTCTTCATTTTGTTATTTGATATTAACATTTAAGTGTGGACAAGAAAAAAAAATCAATTCAATGTGCTTGGGGATTTGATTTTCCATTTTAATTTAATTTATGATGGACTGTAGGAATAGACTTTCTCAACTAATAGTACTGTTGAAATAACCATTCAGACAGTTTGAGACTACAAACGGCTGAATAGTGTGCACAGCAAATAGTGAATGTGTTTAAAGAACATTTCATATATTTCTTTTATACTTTGCTTTTTAGTTCCAAGTAGGCTACTGTAATTGAAGGACTTTGATCAAAAACTAAATGTCCTTCTTATTGTGGGTCTGTGTCGACTGTGTTTAGGACATATATCAACCACACTCTTCCCTCACCTCTGATCCTGCTTCTTTTATTCATTTTGTGTTTGTTTTGTTTTATTTTTCACTATTCTTCTCACATGCGCCTCTCACATGTCCACAGGACTTTTGATGAGGTATAATTTGATCTTCCATCATCACAGTGTTCAAAAGATGCAGATTTCAAGGAAATTGCGTCATTGTTTGCTTTCTGTTTTCCTTTCTTTCTTTTCTCATGAAATAATGAATGACTCAGTTTGTACTGAGGATTCTGTCAACCAAGTCTGTGGAGGTCAGTGAAAGGTTTGAAGAGTCTTCTATAGGTGATAGATTCACCTATAAAAGACTTTCACACGAGATTTCCAGCAACGCTAACTACCACCATCATGTGGAGGGTACTTGTATGCAGAGATAGAAGTGCAGCTGTCCCACAGGCAGGAGTCAAACACCAGGGCAGAGAGCTTGCTTTTGAAGTAGTGCCACCTCCTCTATTTGTCCTTCCTTGATCATAACCAGAATTTTATTATGCAGCATGTAGGACCTAAACCAACCAGGCACTTACTTTGTTTCACCCTGCCACCTCATACACATGTGATTGACACTTGCCTTTAAACCTTCTAATCACTTACAAAGTGATGGATAGCAGCTACATTTGTCTTTATCTTCACAGTATAGAGAGAAATGATTAAACTTGTTTTGGTTTTCCCCCTGTACTTTCATTGTTATTTATATCAGTGAATAATGGAAACATATTACAGGCAGCATAGACATGCTGGTAGTTGTTCAAAGTGTGGGGTTTACCTCCATTAATAGTGTTGGGAGCTCGCAAGCAAGGGTCATGTAACAAACTGAGATTAAGTGATGTAAAGCATCAATAAATTGCAGAGCTGTATCTAAGTGGAGAGGCTCTTGGACTTGCAGACAGGGCTCGAGGCTGTGTGACTCCAGGGTCAGGTCATAAGAACCAAACCAGTCAGAGAAAATTTAACGGAAATAATAATGATGGATCCCACTGACCTCGAGGCCTTAGCCGTGCATGCAAGAGCAAGAGCAATGACTAAGCTTTGACTCAAATGGTCAGCACTGGAGAATCTTTGAATATACGAGGCAGCTTCCTAATGAGCAGTCTAATGAAGCACTGACAGAACTTTTGTCTTTTACTTTACTCGTGTTCAGTCAGTGATCAGTTGTGACAGAGGGATAAGACCCGAAGGCTCCACAAGACACATAACAAAAACTCATTTATTCATCAAACAAAAAACTTCTTTCCTCTTCATCTTGGCAGCATTATGCATATTAGCGGCTTCTCCTGATGTGAAATCTGAGTCAGTCATCAAATATGATATATGTTGCTCAGACAGGCGCTTTGTGCTACTGTCTCATGCAATGCAGACATTTCCATCCCCACTGACAAGGATATTGTTTTCTGTTGTCACAGATCTAATTATCTGCTTTCAAAGCTTAGCTTTTTTTATGATTTTTCTCCAGGCTTATAATTTTTTGGTCTCCCACCCCTTCCCAGTGGTTGTGTGACTATCATTAAGTGTTGCCATTTGCTGGTTTAGTCGTAACTAAGCGTCTGCTGGATATCTGATACACAGCATGGACGTTTGCAGCCACACATCTTGTTGCAGCAGGACTCAAAATAAATGAGGCTCAATCTAAGCACTGAAGAGCACATTTAATATTAGCAGTGTGTTTGTTTGTTTGTATGATGTTAAACAGCAGTGATAATGAGTGCCAGTCGTTGCCTTGATTCCTTCATGGATTCGTTTGGTTAGCATTGCTCAGTTCAAATCCTGGCCTAATAACAAAACTCTGTTTTCTATTCTTTTTTCTCAGCAGCAGCCAGAGCTATCTGTTTGTTGTCCACACATTAAAACTGACAGGAAAACTCATAATCTGGCTCAAATGCTTTCACATAGCTTTTCTCATCGCCTTAAATGCGCACAGCATCCTCTGACTGTGGTGTAGATGGAGAGATGCTGTTGAGGGTTTTGACCGCAGACACTCTCAACACAGCGTGGAAGCACGCAAGGCTTGTTTTCTCTATTTGTGTAGGACTCAACCAACAAGAATCAAATGTGTTTTTTTTTCTATCCACTCGATGACTGATGCCTGTTTATTTGAGAAATTCACGCTCAGTGTTGTTAGCTTAAAACCACAATGCCTCTTTTCTGTCATACTGCCCCGCCATCTCTCTCCTCTTTTATGTGCCAACAGAGACAGAGCTTTGGGCCAGGGCTGACAAAACGGCGTCATTATCTTAACGTTAGCGTCTGCCCACGCTTTGCCTCTCATTCATTTCACAGCTAGCCTCCTGGCCCCAGAGGGAGAGATTGATCATGTGGGCGAGAAAGACAGAGCAATCGGAAGAGAGGACGCATCATTTATGATTCTACCCTTTCCGTCTTCTCCTCCCCACTGTTCCACATCTATCTCTTCTTTATAGTGCGCCAAAATGCATGTCTGTTAAATAGGCAGAAGGAACAGTACTACACTCGGGAGAAGGGAGGTTATGTATAAACAGCGGTTGAGTCGAAAGAGAGGCAGCTGCCCTTCACTGGTTTGCATGCTGTCACTCTTAATTTATGCACCTCACAGCTCAAAAGTTTTTCCACACTCAAATAATCCATCTAACTGTGTAAAATTAAAACATGGCAAGAAAACAATGCATATACTGTCAAACTAGGAGAAATGCATGTTAAATTTGAGTGGACACTCTCAGCAAAGGCAAGTCTAGTGGAGTGATTGTCAGCAGTGTCAGTGAAGTAGGCGTGGGCAGGCGTGAGAAGGACGGGGCACAGCGGTAGCAGCCCTTTAAATCCAGCTGTGAAGTCTGAATCATTTGCTTTCTAATGGCAATCATAACTCATTGTTCTGTTGTAATGTGCTCCACATTAACAGTGTGGGAGCAGGCTGTGGTTCATCTGTGCCTAATGCACTATAGCTACAGGCTAAGAGCTCTCATCAAACACTGTTTAACCATCATTTCCTCCTCTTAAAGTCTTTTGTTTACTTTGTATACTCCTCACGCCCACACTGCAACAAAACTTTGAAAAGGCTTGAGACACCTCAAGCAGTGTATGGTTTCTCTACCAAGACTCTTGGGAATATGCTTACCTATATTTAGCCATTAGAGGTTATATTTGCTCATTATTTTGTGAAAACAGTGCAGTGAAGTCTCACTTGCCTGGGAGAAGAGGACTCTGATGTTAATGAGGTGATCCTGTGGCCATGTCTATAGGCCACATCCCTGTAAGGTGTCAGTTTGGGTGTAAACTTTTGTGCTTTTTTGCTCTACTGAAGGCATCCGAAGTCTAGGAATAGAAGCAGCACAGGTGATACTCTGCAACCAGAAAAAGCAGGGAATGAGAGGAAATGTTGTCGTCAAAGATAATGATGGGATATACTTGCATAGATAGCCTACTAGCGAGTTCAGCAAGCACATGGAAGAGTTTTAAAGTGTGCACCTACCAGCAGGTAGTGGTTGAAACAGGTGGTGAAGTATGTCATTTCAAAAAATCTTGAAAAATGCCTGTGATTATGAATGCATTTGGGAAATATCCTGTACAAAAGGAAATTTTTTTCTGGTGGTGGGATTGTATGAAGTAGTTATGAGTCAGTGTCTCTTACCTTCAGTAGACAGATGTCGGAGTGCTCAGTATTCCCAGAATCCTTTTTCTGCGTTACACACTTCTTCACATAGATGTTAAACATAAACACATTTAAATTCAATGCAGCTGAAGCACTTTGTTGTTTAACTGCATGTCTGACATGGAGAGAGAGGCAGCACAAAGCAGTGAATCAAATCAATAAAATGTAGTTCTCCTGTGTCTTAGTGGTTACTTTGAACGGCACAAATAAAATCACAGAAATATTTAACACTAACAGATTTTGACGTAGAATTTGAGGTTGCGGTGACCAGCACAGCTCTGAGCTTAAATCTTTTGTGTCCCTGAACAAAGCCATAGGATGTTTAAGTTCCTGGTGTTTTTAGTCAGAATATGCCATTAACTTGTTTTTACTTATACACATTCTTATATACCTGTTACCACTTGTATCTAATAGAAACCTCTTAGCATCCCCACCAGCAATGGAAAATCGACTTGAAATTAGAAGTCTGGATCTGATTGATTGGCACTGCAGAAAAGTGCTTTCACTGACTGCGACAAAATGGCTGATTTTCCCGATTTCCCTCAGAGCATGAGCATGCAAAGGATCCTGACATATTTGCAATGTTTTTGCAAGAAATACAGGATGAAAGCAAAGCCATTAAAAAAAAAAGTGACATTTATCATTTTTCTTTTTCTCGCTTTTGTTTGCATGGAATTATCCAGCATAGCCATAGTGCCAATAAAGAATGACCTAAAAGAAAGACAGGAATTTGTAATCTTTCAGACCTATTCTCAATCATATAAACATGAACCTGAAAGTATACAAGTTTTTTTTGGGGGGAAAAGAAACCAAAGGTCTCAAAATCTGATATGAAAGGTCAGTAAACCGACTTCAAAAAATTACACGATTTCATTAAAAAATAGAATTGATACAGTTTAATGTCAGGTAGTTGTTAATCTTCTCCTGACTGACCTCAGAAAGAGTTTCATTTTGGCAATCGGCTTTGCCTAATTAATCTGACTGGTTGAACTTTCCCTGTGGTGGATATACCCTATAAATGCTGCCCATTCAAGGCAAAAGTTTGCCTTTTGTTGTGCATCAATGTAGTTTTTCAAAGTAATGGAGGTGGACTGAAGGGTTGAAGTTGATGTGCCTCTAACATGCCAGTGGAGTTAGTCACAGAGCAGAACTGACTTGTATGTTAAGGGATAGCAGGTAAAACAAGACAGGTTGTTCTAACCAGCAGCATTGTTGTCATCCAGCTGATATGGTGCTCATATGAACAAGCAAACTTAACAAGAACCTTGTTTTCTTTTGATTTACTCCTGGCATGATCATGTGAAAAGGGACATAAACAGACAGCAGACAGGTGGTTTACTTATTTGGTAAGCAGATTGTCAAAGTGATCACATCAGTTCCCCCCTTTTAACTTTCTCACACTTCTTGTCCTGTTCTTTTGTGCAGCATCAAATAAAAAAGTTGTAAAAATACATCTTTGATAAAAATTAGACAGTCATGCAGCAAAGTGGGTAAGCTTCCCACCCACACACGCAAACAAAAGAAACACACATTTAATAACATCTAATAATTGAAACCCAATATTATCCTGAAATCATTTGCCAAAGCGACGTCCATCCCCCAAAATAAAATTGCAGCATATCTGATGTACTTTTGTGAAAAACAGGTGGCACACTGTTACTTACACACAGTGTACATTTAAAAAAAAACAAAAAAACATCTCCACCCTGACCATGTTACACCCACACCATTGCCATCTTCCCCCCCAGGGTAAAAGAACCACCCCTTCACTCTCTCCATGCTTGTTTGCCCAAAGCGTGCAAGGATTAACTAAAGCGATTATCACAAGCTTTTGCAGTTTGTGAAGATGAATCATGGTAATGCTACACAGCGAAGAGCCTCATGCATTTCTAAACCCTTCCACTTGGTTTGTGATTTTCTAAACTCACAAGGAGCCAGTTGGCTTTGCCTCACTAAGCTAGGTACAGGGGAGTCAACTGTAGCCAAATTGGCAACTTATCACAAAAAGACGTTTGTGTATTACGGCGGGTGGACGCACACATCGCTCATACTCACACTTGGTACACATCTGCCAAGATGCATGGACAAACAAGGCTGCATACATACATCTTAGGATACTTAAACTTGGATAATGTTCAAAGTATTAGTTTCTATTCAGCATGAGTTGTGTCATGTTAAAGTCAGTTTCACTCAGTAAAATGGAGCTGTCACACACCCAATGGGGACAATCTGCCTTTGGCAAATTTTGACTTTGCTACATTGCTGCACATCACTAACACATGTTTGCCTCGAGGCTTTTTGACTGCTGAGTGCCATACGTTTTTGTTTTAATTCTTTTTTTTTTCTTTTGAGCGTGAAGAGTTGCTTTATGCAAAAAAGCCCACACAAGATTTAGTCTTATTCTAGGTTAGTTTATAGAGTTGTGATGTAAAAGTTAAACATGTCCTCTAGATCTGTTTTTCTACAGTTATTTTTCCCTAAGCTTTTTTCCAACTACACATTAGTGCCTATCTTGCAGATGGTGTGGTCTAATTGTGCAGCATTTTAGCTGTTCTGCAGCCTCCCTCCGCTCCATGCCATCTTCCTGGATGAACAGATGATTACGGCCTCTGGTTTCTCTCCCTGGCCCAAAAAAGCTCTGGGGGATGCTCTCATTAACAGGACTTGTCAAAGAAACCTGCTAGCGGTGCTAATTTATTTCTCCCCCAACACACAAAACATACCATAAGCAAACTACTCACACATTCAACTTAAACTGATGTTTGTGTGTTCATTTGCCTCTTTACCTCTCACATAAACAAACTGAGACACAAGCTGCCCTTCCTCTCACAGACACACACCTCATGCACCACTATTGCTGCTACAGAAAAGTGCTGCAGGGTTTTAACCTGTTATATATTGGAACAGCAATGAAAGTTTGCTCTGCATTCACACACTAAGACAATTTATGTACACATTTGTGTCCAAAGTACATGCATTTGCTTTCGTATGTAGGGTGGCACTATAAACCTGAACATTTGTTTATGAGAGGTAAGGGATAGAGTTTGTTGTTAAACCGCTGTCTGTGTTTGTCCCTCAGAGAGCTGCTCTCTGCCAGTCTACTTTAGGCCCCTAGCTTCTGTGATTCCCTGTATGTTGTGTGTGTGGGTGTGTGTGTGCGCTTGAGAGAGAGTTTAAGGTTGTTTGCCAGTGTAAAGGTGTTACCTGACAGGCTTGGCAATTCAGTGTGCACCTTATCAACAGCTCAAGTAAAGCAATGCTGAATCTCACACTTTCCCCCACAGCAGTCATATTTGGTCTCTTCAGCATGTGTGTGCACACTTACACACACACACACACACACGCAAAGACACAAAACCAAATTTAATGGCATGTTGTAGTAATTGTTTTGGCCCTTTGCTGCTTTTGTCCATCAGCCACAATGATGGTTTTAAGAATCAGTCACTGGGCTGCTGATTGGGCTCATGAGAAGATTCAGTGCTACTGCAACACTTTCCAAAAAAATTTGGACATGACCTGAAATGCAGTATGAAGCACAATGCTATGATTTGCCAAACAATTAAACCCCAGCTATGATTTTATAAAAGGACAAAGTACTCAAACTGTAATGACTCAGGTTGCAAATAGTCTGTCTACTTTTTTAACTACTTTAGCTTGTGTTTGAATTGGAAACATAGTGGTCTGACTTACCCCTGAGCAACCTATAACCCAACCCATTATTTATTATTTCTTCAAGACCACCCTAATGTTGCAGAACCTTTCACGGCATAATTGCTGACTGTTTCATTCAAACTCAATTTCAGCTGGAGGTATTGAGGGTAGATTTTACGCTTGCAAATCTCTCAGCACATAAAAGATTCCAGGTTTAGCATCCAATCACTGGGCTTAAGTTTTGAGTCATTCCAAAATGCTTGGTTTCAGTGGATGATGGGTGCAAATGCATCAACAAATCTGCAGTTTTCAAAAGACCCATCCTTGAGTGGGATAAATTTTGCCATTCAAGTTTCATTAAAAAAGCAACTTTGGCTTGGCTTTATGAGTACAAATCAAGAAGGTTTTTTAATACTTGGAAATGTGTACTGAAGATTACACAAACAATCATGATTAAAGTTATTTAAAAAGGATAATGACAATTCCAACTCTTAACAATAGTGGAATGGTTTGGGTTTCATGTAAAAGTTCACCAATGAATTTCAGTGTTTGATGAACTCAAAGTCGTAAAGTTTTTGATGAACAATTGGAGTTCAAGAGCTTTATACAGGAGCAGAAAGACTTTTTCTTTGAAAAAGTAGATTTCATCTGTAAAATAAATGAGAAATTGATTTACAGTAATGAACTTTTAAATACAAATTTCAGTATGAAATGCTATGCATCATTTACTTCATGATGTGAGAGCTCTGCAATCACTATTCATAATTAAAGCTCTGCATTTCTGCTGTTTTGACTTGTTCTCAGAGTCATATTACATATTTGGCCGTTCATTGAACTTTCAGCTCAGCACCCTTCTGAACCATCAGAACCACTAATTGCATGGTTCAACCGTGGTAGTCCACCTTCACCCCCTGGATTTCAGGGATCAGAGCCTGATGGCTACCTTTCAAGAGAAAAAAAGAAGTGATGTAGCCTCTTATTACTAGAAAACCATGTTCTTTATCCTCTATACAGAAAGTGTAATTACTTATATGTTTTTCTATGGTTTAAAGCCAGAGGGAGTTCTCTGGTTTATGCTCTGACCCCTAAAATTGAAAAAACAGGGGCTTTTGTTAAAGTTTTGATGGAGAGATGTTGATTAGATTTGGGAAATACACCCTATTTCCTCCAGCAGTTGGGGAAAGCAATTTTGTGCTGTTTGCTTCCGCGGGGAAGCTTGAGAAAACAATATGAAAATGATTTCTTTTTCCTTACAAGTATATTTGATGCTTGCAGGCAAAGACTGAAATAAAAGCTATGTTGAAACTTTTGTTTGGTTTCTTTTTATGTTGTAAGCTGTTTTGTTTTTTGTTTTTTTATTCTAGCATATCTGCATTTGTTGCCATGTCTCAGTGTGACAAAATAGAAAAGAAAAGAAATGCAGGCTTTGGTGTGGTAAATTGAGATTAGCTGGTGACTGGAAGGTCTTGTAGGACAAGCTGATTTACACACACATGCACAGATGTCGACTGTTCATTTATTAAGAAAGAGCTCATCTGAATCTTGGTGGCTTTTGAGGATGAACTGAAAAGACATGAGCAGTTGAATACGTCTGGCAAAATAAGCCAAAGCACAAAGTCATAATATAATAGAAAACATAGATACATACTTTACAAATATGCTAATTACAAATGTGAAAATACACACACTCAATAAAGTAAAAAAAAAAAGATACTTAATACTTTAGAGCTAAAGTATAAGAAGTTTTGAAATAATTAATGCATAGTAGGGAAGCAAAGTAATCCTCTGTCTGCCGTTGGTGGTCTGTGATCAAGCAACATGAGATGGTACATTAGGCTTATATAAGACAGATGGATGATGATGCACACTTAGCATTTTATTTGTAAGAGTTTAATAAAACTAAATTAATCCAATCTTGCTTGCAATGGAAGATAATTAAAATGATTTCACAACTTTTGTAGTGTGGTTAAACGTTTGGCTATTTGCTAGTATTCTCACAGTTAGTATTTTGAAACATCTGTAGACTTTTAATGTGTCAGTTACTCTTAATAACGATAATTGATTAATTCCTTCTCTTGGAGAAAAAAGAATATGCAGAAAAAGTGAACTCTAAATGATTAAGCAGAATTTTGTTGAGAGTATTACAGTATGGTAATGGCTCGTTCTATTTTTGAGAAAATACAGGACCCTGAAAGCATCCAAATATTGTATAATGATCATCAAACCACTAGATTAATTTCAACTTGAGTACATTCTTGCTCTGCTCATAGATGCTGTGTATGGGCACATTTTGCTATTCTAAAATGTTGCTGCTGCCATGTTTTGTGTGTATATTCACAATGTGAAAACAAGTGAACAGTGCAAGCACACAGGGTCAAAGATAGCTCTAGCTAGGGTGACCAAAGCAAAACAATGTCTGGTTGGAATTTTAAAGTCATCCAAGATTTTGCTCGATCTCAGCCTCAAATATGTTTACAATAGATTTGCATTGTACTTCACTTTATGCTCCTCACACTTTATGCTCCTCACATCTGGAACATGTGAGGAGCATAAAGTTAAAAAATGTATAAACTCTGTTTAAACGTGAATCATCCTCTGGCCAAAAGGGAGAGTAAAGCTCCATATCACTGGGATAAAAATGCAAATCCATTGTTACAGAAAATTTCAGTCAGGGACAGCTAAGAATCCTTAAAAAAAAAAAAAAAAGGCAGGGACAGAATCCTGGAGCACACTAATTTAACACCAGAAACATCAAATGTATTTTCCTAACCGATACACTTAGTCAGCTCTGTTATGGATCATTCTATCCTTAACAAAGCTTAATCTGATATGTTAAATTGACTAAGTTTATTAGTTTGATAGTTTATGATTTGAAATTTTGCATTCCAGTCCCACAGCAGCTAAATGGAATTTGAGCCATTGTCAAAAAGAGTAAGGGAATTTCTATTAACGGAGCTTCTTCATATCTGAGAGGACGGCATCAGTTTTGAATTTATAATGCATGAAGGCAAACCCAGCTTTCCGGCTTGATATAAACTGCTGACAGCAGCAGTCACTTTCAGTGTAAACTGCACACTCACTTAACGAGAGTACCCGCCCCTCCTCAGTCTTTCTCCTCCCTTATTTAACATCTTCTCTTTCATTCTTGTGAGCCATGAGCAGTCTTGCAGACGCCAGACTATGTTAGATAAACATACACATGCTCAGCTTTGTCTGCTATACTCCTCTGTGTTCAGTCCTCTTGGTCAGACTGTGTCAGATCTCTTGCTGCAGGGCTTTAGGTGTTACAGTAGTACATAGAGATACAAAATCTGGGCCAAGGCTCCAGGGAGCAGTAATCTATACAGTACGTATCTAATCCATCATTGAATTTGTAGGTTATCGATCCAGAAAACGCACTGAACCACAACCACAGAAAGCCAGGGAATTGGCCAAATGACTGCTGTGAGAGAATGAGAGGGGGTGAAGGCATGTGAACTGTGGTTTGCTGTGTAAATACTTTTGACTGTGTGTGTGTTCTCCTCCCTCAGCAAACTTGTTGCTCAGTACAACATAGATCCACTACTGCAAAGAGAGTTAAGGAGGTTTTGTTTTGTTTTTTTTTCTAATGGAGGGGCTTTTCCCTTCCTGGGAGAGATTTTATTCTGCCTGATCCCTCTATTTATTCCTTTGCCTTCTTTTCTAATTGCATGTTTGCCAATACTGAAAACCAGACACTCATATTTGCCTTATTTCTTATGGCTTTTACTAAACATCTCTTTCCTGCTTCTTTTCATCTGCATTGTAAGCTTGTGGCGAGACATGAGAAATAAAAGGCAGATAAAAGGAGAAAGTTAAAGTGTCTTTTTGAAATGAGAGCTAGCTTTAGTGGCATGCTCATGTATGTGCTTTTCCTTTTAATGTATTTTAGCTGAGTGTAACCTGCTGTGATTTCTTTTAACTGATACCAGCTCCAGCAACAAACCAGTTTCCCTCTGTGAGAACAGATGCATTAAAATTGATGAGGGATAATCAAGCACTTTAGTGCTTGTCTGTAGGAATACCAGTCACTCATTTAAGATGTTGATTAGGGAAAAATAATGTCTTGTGGACTTTGTAGTTTTCAGTTAGAATATTTGAGCAGAACTTGTTCATACGTGTTTACAGATATGCACACTATGCCGGGGTGTGGTGCAGAAAGGCCTCATATTGTAATTGTTGTAAGTCTGTAAATTACATAATTTAGTTAATTTTGTGAATTTTAGGTTCTATCCTTTCTAAACATGTATCAAAATACCAGATTTGGCCAAATGACTGCTGTGAAAAATGCCCAAATGTTGTTTCATCAACTAGGCACAAATCTGACAGAGCGTCCGACAACAAATTAGGTGGATGGAAAAAAATATTTTCACTTTTCCATCTGTGATCAGCCTGCAGTGTGTACGCCAAGCTTCCTGCAGTTCTGAGATCAGCCAGCCTGTTAGCACCAGTCAAACTCCTCCCGTGACTAACCAGCCATCACTGCAGGAGCAGACCCTTGATTAGTCACCCAACAGCGCTTCAGCTCTAAAAAGGCCCCGTATAGGTGGTCAGGTAAGCTAACTGATCAATTTTTCAGTGTTTCTCACATTATTTAAGTGTGACTTGTGGGCCCAATTTTATCTGGATAATTGCAAAAGTTTTTCTTTAAAGCTGATTGGTAAGTTATAATCAGTCATATTAAATGTCTTTAAAAAAATTTAAATTGCCCAGCACAATTCTAACTGAAGAACTTTAAATAATAAAAAATTACTGCTCTGTAACTGGAAGACATTTGTCATTTCATTGCATTAAAAACAAATCAGTTAAGCAATTTTTAATGGGTTCTCACAAGGACGTTAAAAATAAACAAATGTTGTAAAGAGATTTATGTCTTTCGCACATGCTAGCATGTATCAAGATTTATACCAAGCTTCCGCACTTCAAATAGTTTTTGTTTACTTTACTCCCGAATTCTATCCTTTTTTTTTTTCATTCAGTTAAAGTTTAATGTTAAACAATAGCGATAGCAGATGCAGTAAACCCAGATCATGATATCTCAAGCTGACACTCTGGACTAAAACTTGGAAAGTGGAGCAGTGATGTAAAGTGGATAGATGTTCAGCCAAACAAATAACAAAGTAAAGCTATTTAATTTTGCATAAGACACTGCGGACCACCCGTATCATGGATACACACATCTCTGCATTCACTGTATGGCACAGAGTCTGCTGCAGAACTAGTGTAAAAGGAATCTTGAGAAAGTAAAGTGGTAAAGAAACACAGAAACAATAACGTGAATGATTTTTTTTTTTAAATGTAAGTATTGATGTTTGTTTAAGTTCTACACTGGATGAACAATTAGTTTAAACCTAATGGATTTTTCAAAAAATTATTGCTTCATAAAAAATTTTTTTTCTTATTTCCTTCCGTCCAAATGGAACTTATTCTGCTTGCTGGAACTTAAAAAAAGTTCAAGACTGTTAAAATTGCATGATTTTGTTGTGCCTTTATAGTTGGCAAACATGACTGTAGTTCATTCTGTGAATTTCCCAAGCGTTTGTGGACATTGAACACACTGAAAATATGAACCAGCCAGATAACTGAATGTTTGAAAAGTGCTGCTAAAACAAGCAGCTTAGCTTTGATTTATATCAGACTGATATGTAGCTTCTAGTTTGGTTTAATTCTTAATACATTTGTTCTTTGCTTTGATGTGTTCTTTCTTAGCTGTTTTTTGAAGGTAATTCAAAGTTTAAAACAAGTCCAGTGCATGTTTTGCTTGTGTGTGCTTGCACTCTGATTTTTTTTAAATGGGAGCTGGTCACTACCATCAAGCCTTTGAAGATTTTTTAGAATGAAATGGATAGATGAGCTACTGTTCACGATTGGCTTCAGTCTCCCCTGATGGGCTTCTAACATTATTCTTAACAGTCTTCCATCACAAGTTTGTCCACCCTTCATAGTCTATCAGTGGTGGGCTATGGATCTGGCTCTGTTTAGTGAGCCAGTGAAGGCCTAACCCACTGCACAGTTCCACACTGCTCTGATTAGACTGCATACTCCCCATGGTGCCTGTGATCAGTGGCCATATTCCTCTCACACCATCCATCTCTTCATCCAGCCCTCTGTTTCCATCTCTCGAAACTCCACCGCTCTCCCTTTGTTGCTCTATAGCTCTTTCTTTCACTCCCCTCTCATTCTATCTCTCTATCCATCTGTCCTGATCTCTCGGGAGGCCAGCCCAATTAACCTGTTTAAACAGCCATCTGAGCATGCCATCCATTCCAATGTGGATGTGTGTGAGAGAGAGAGCCAGTTCACTGAGCCAGGAACCCATTGCTAGGCCTCCATCCGCTGCCTTCCCCATTCTCCACCTCCACCTCACCTCAAAGGCCCCACTCCTCCACATCATCAGCTTCCTCCTCCTCTTTCTATATCACCTTCTCTTTCTCACAATGAGCCTGATTGTAACAGATATCAGAGTGATCCTGTGCTGATAAAAGCAGTTTCTTCACTGTTTTGCAGGGCAGACTGACATCTGATGCATTCAGTGCATCATTCTTTGAACGATTCAGACAAACGCTGCTATAAACAGTTTCGCCTCAGGAGATATTTCTTTCACCAGCTCAATCTGCCAACGAGTTTTTTCGTTACTTTTTTTCTTCTTTAATGTTCTTTCATTCATTTCGCTGTCTCTGATTGCCACCTCCACACACTTTCTATCCTGTCATCTGTCTTCCTTTCTGTCCTTCCCTCATCTCCCCCCTTCCTCTCACCTTCTCTCTGTCACTCCTCAGCTTTTTTCCCTCTCCCCTGACTCTTTTCCTTTCTCACGTCCCTTTCAACACTTGTCAGCTACTTCCTGTCAGGCTGTCCAAAGAACACCACAAGAAGGTCACGTCTCTTCTCAGCGTTCCTCTTCTCCTTGCCCTTGTCTTGTTGGAAGGAGATGTAGATTTTAATTAGAAGGTGGGGGAAAAGGTGAAAATGGAGTTTGGAGTTTATGATGTCATTCAAGAAATACACAAAGCACAATTTTCTTTCTTCCATACAATCATTATGAAGAAATAACATGAATATATTCATTTCCCGTGGGGCATGCACTGGTTGCATTTGCCACATTTCAGTGGGTGACTGTTCACATTGACTAGACTGTGGAGAAGTGCTTGGCTGGCTGTTTGGCACACTAGGGTGTCCGTCTTCTTTGCCAGATCAATGCACAACCTGGGCCCGCTGCTTTAGACAACTTGTTAATGTGCAGCTCTGTGCCGTCGGGCTTCATTGCTTTGTTGTCGGCCGATTGTTATAATCTCTCTTATATAGCAGTATTGACCCAACTGAGTGAAAGCGGAGCTATTGGAGATCTGTGTGTTTGTGTGTGTGTGTTGTCGGAGGGGTGAAGTTGGCACTGTCTTTTTCTTTAATTGGTGCAAGAACAAGACCCTCTGGGTGCTCCATGCACAGGCTGTCACTGGATGTGTGTGTGGGTATTGGTGAAGTTAGTTCAGCTTGTCATTTTGAAAAAATGCATGCAATCATAGAAAAGAAATGTCTATGTGCACATAATGAGAGTGATTGAACTTTACACCTACAGTTGCCTCTTGCCTCAGTATTTATTGGTATATTGATTTAGGCTTTCACAGATTTTCATTGAAAGCAGGGTTTTTTTTCTGCTGTGGTTTTAAAGTGTTGCTCATCCTGTTTGAATACTTAGCAACAGAATTGGGCTAAATCCTATACTTTATTGTATTCCACTTTGATTATACTTTTTTTTTTCTAACAGAGAGAATTCTGTATGAAATTGCCACAAGATTGATCATTGTTTTAAATAATGTCTACAGTTATTCCTGGTTTAAACAGATTTAAAGGTGCAAATTGTAGAAAAAGTGCAATGTGTTGCTGCTGTGTTACTTTCATCACATATATAACAATATAACAAAAACAAACCCTCACAGTGATTTGTTGGAAAGCAATGCCACTTTGTTTTTCCTGTTAGGGTGAAACCAATCCCTGACTTTATCATGTTCCTGACTCGTTTCGTGGCGCAATAACATCTATTAAGTACATTTCTGGAACCATCGCTGCCCAGCAGAGTCCCGAGGCTGAGAAACGACATTTCACAACTTTTTCTTCTGGGATGCCTTGTGACGTTGCAGCTGACTGTCTCTTTACAGACTATGTCACAAGCTAGCAAGTGCATATAAACACACTGGCCGTTTTGAACGGGCACCGTGGCTGATTCAGCAAAGAAGCGCAAGATGACATTATTGGGGGTAGACAGGAAAAGAAAAAGAGACAGAACACAGCATGAGATAACACATGAGTCAAAAGTTCAAAACTCCAGTCATTTACTTGCTGGAGAGAGATCACAGTACAGGTAGGATGCAAGATGGATGCCAATCTAGCTGTCCATTGGGGGCATGTCACAGAAAAAATCTCCAGAAGTTCTGTGATGCATCTTTAAGGCCAAACACACACTGCAGCAAACTAAATTGCCCCATAACTATCCTGATCTCCAGCTTACATTAAAGTGTCATTCACTGATTGATTATCCTAAGTGTAGACTGGATGCCACAATAGCTAAATATTCCATCTTGCGGTAGAAGTATTGCTCAAAAGTATAGGTTAGCACTACCTATTATAAACTATCTTAAGTAAATGTGAACAATTCAATACATCCATGTCTTTGACTTAGTGTCGTAGCTGTTCTGTCATGGTTTGATTATAAATTAAAAGGATACTGTGTAAGTTTTGGCCAGTTGGGGCGCTAAACCTGTAACTTCCCACAGGCCACACGACACTGTCACAAAATTAAAAATTCTCCATTCGTGCTTTGGAATCGTGTTTGCAGACCATTTTGACCAGCTGACCACTATAAATTATAGTTTTGGGAATCGAATGAAGCAGTAACTTTAGCACAACTCATGTCAATAACTTATTGTTATGAAAACGTCAGCATTAGCCCTTACCTTATGGGACATTACAGTAGTACTGCTTCCTATTGAACAGCATATGAAAACCATAAAACTAAACCAAGCCAGTTGCTAATTGTTCTGTTACTTCTTTGATATTTACATGAATTATAGGAAATGCACTTATTGCATGCAAACCAGCCCCACTTGTGCAAAATGTTTAGGGAGTCACGTTAGCTTGGTCTGTAGCCAATTAGCTTCAACTAGCCATATTTAGCTTCTACTAAACAGCTAAATAAAGACATGGACGTATATTGTAACGTTTTGCTGCTCAACAGGCACTTACTGCCATTGTTTTGAATAAACGCTGGCTGAAAGATGTGAAAAAGTACAACACATTTTGGTACGTTTGCTTAACAGGCAAAGAGCTAGCTTACCAGTCTAATAATACTGAGGCAAACAGAGAGTGGATTTTACATCCACACTGCTCTTTCATCTATTTCCAACGAGGAAATTCTTAGCCAAGGTCTACTTGTGTCTTTCCTCTGCAATTCAATTCAATTCAATTCATCTTTATTTGTATAAAGCCAATTCACGACAATGTCATCTCAGGGCGCTTAACAGACAATCAGTTTGAGCCAATCTGATTGTCATTCATTGATT
>JBBBVU010000014.1:8203240-8218273 GCA_037177055.1 Atherinosoma microstoma
AAGAGAGACAACAGACGTCACATTCGATCCAGCGAGGTCTGCTGAGAGAGGAGAAATATGTTAATGATGGCAGTACTCTGCAGCGATCCATTTCCCACTTTCTCTTTCTGGCTTCTTCAGATACGGTTTTCACCTTCTTACTTCGTTCAGCCATGACAAACTTTAGATCAAAGAGGAATAAAAAGTAGCACAAAACAGAGCACTCTGTGTTTATAGAAGGGGAGCCATAAAGCAAAGTGCTCCTACAAAGTTTGTCTGATTTCTGAAAAGGTTAGCCACTTGGAGTGCTGACACGCGTTATACACTATATTGACCCCAGAAATCATCCATTACATTAGGCTAATATTTGGCTCAAAAGTTACACGGTATCCCTTTAAGTTAATTTTACAATGCCTTACATTTTTACTAGGAATGCATGATATATCGGTTTCAATATCGGTATCGGCAGATGTTGGTCATTTTTTAAAATGTCGGTATCGGTCCGATAAGTAAAACTTGGCCGATATTAACAACAGATATTTATTTGTGTCGGTAGAAGGTGGGGTGTGGCCATGCAGTATTGTTTTGGACATATGACAGTGATAGTAAGACAACATTATCGAGTGTTTAACTGAAGCGAATGAAGCAATGTCAGTGGTGTGGTAGTTTTTCATGATATAGAAAGAAGATACTCGAAAACCAAGTAATGTGAGGAGGATGTTGCATCAAATCCTTCAACACCATCAGTTTGATATGTCATCTGTAAAAATCACCAACCAGAGGTTTACAAACTTTGGCGGGAAGCTAACGCTGCTAACACTGCTAATGCTGGTAACATTGAGTTTAATTTTGTACAGCATTGGATCATCTTAACTTAATTTTTTTTTAAACGATATTGGTAAATATCGGTTATTGGCCATTGCAAAAATATTAATATTGGATATCGGTATCGGCCAAAATATTCATATCGGTGCATCCCTAATTTTTACACATTGCACCTCTAATTACTTATCTCAACAATTATTGTCAATGTATGTAAAAAGTCAGAGAGATTGACCTTATGAAACATGAGCCCCTGTTACAGATTTGGCAAATGCATGAATTCGAATATTCGAATGCATGAATTGAAACACAAAACCATCTCATTCTCAACAGTTAACTGTTGTAAAATTGTACACAATTTATTTAACAAACTGTGCAAATTTAGAAATTTGATAATTCCTTCTATTTTTGTATATTTCTCTTGTTTTTCCATCATAATGAGGATTGATGAATTCACATATTATCTCAAATTTTCCTGTTGATAGTGACCCCACAATTAGCTCTTCTCTTAGTGCTGAGCTTCAGGCCACAGGCCTCTACCAGTCATAAGCCGCAATACTGCTGCACTGTTGGCTGTGTGCCTAGTTTAGAGAGAGAGAGACAGGGAGAGAGAGGAGACAATAGATGGTGGGCAGTAAGAAAAGGGGCAATAGACCACCAATAGACCACCTTCTGCCTGCTTTTTTCCCCTTTCTTTTTCTTCTTTTATTCCTCTGGAATTTTAATATTTTACAAATACATGGACTTAGAAATATGTTCTTGCTTGACTTGAGTAAAATGTTTTACACATGATTATTTTAATACATTCAGGCAGATTTCCAAAATTCCATTTGGGCAGACACTTGTTTGCCAAATGGTGTGTTTGTTGTTGTCGTCTCCATCTTCCAAACTAATCTGAAAATCTGCAAAAATAATGATAGAGAAGAATTTAAATTACTATACATGATAAAAAAGTGGATAAAACAAACAAAAGCCTGTACGTTTTTTGGTTTTTTGTGTGTTTTGTTTAAGGTGGATATGCTCAGCAATACAAACAGATAAAAAATCTGATGGATAGGAGCTCCTGCTCTCATTAATGTAATCCATCTTTTATGTTCTGTCTATATCTGTCTAGACAAGTACACTTCTGCGGCACCTGTTTTTTTCGATGGACACTGTTGGTGAATAGCTGTCCCCTCTGACTGAGTCCTAAGTGGCTGTCTGGACATCTGACTTTAGTGAAGTGGGCTCTGACATGATCAGGGGCTTATTTAAGGCCAGACAGAACAAAAAGATGGATTTACTCACAGTTACTTTCTGTAATGGGAACCTTGTTTCAGCTGTTGTAGATGTGAGAGGAGGGAGAGCGAGAAAGAGAAAAGGAAGATACAGAAGTGAATTACAGCTTTCAGCGCAGGGTTTTCTATGATATGTCGTCTAGACATTGTAATCCCCAAAAGGGAAGGCTGCAGGTACCATGAGAAAGGAAGGAAATGAGGATGAGGCCAGCATAGGCTTTACTCATCTCTGACATTTTCTCTTGTTAGCTGCTTTTGAGTTTTATAAGAGATGTGAATCACAAGTGTGTGCACTGATGATAATTACTCCTTACTGAGTTGGTTCATGGTACCATCTTAATACCATCTAAGTAGCATCTTAATGGGTTGGTTAGGTTTACTTGACTTGATTTAATCTAAAAAAAAAAAAAAAAAAAGGGGGAAATCAATGCACGAGTGAAAAAAAGCTTTTAAAAAAAGCCGGTTGTGATTGAAGAAAATGTTTAAACCATGAAACGAGTTTGGCCTTCTGTTTGAGCAATGAAACCATTCAAATCCTCCATTAGTCACTTCCTAGGGTGCATGTTGCTGCAACATGTGTGAAGTACTACACAGCGTTGTGTTTTTTTCTTGATAGTCTCCCTGTATGGTTTCAGTTAATACCACCTCAGTGCAAACACAACCTGTAGAAAGAAGATGAGACGACCTGTGTGGCAGTTATCGTGAAAGAGCTGAGAATTGAGTCCAGCTGCCAGATAAAAACCTGAAAGCACAATATCTGTCTCACAGTACCATGAAATACCACAGCATGAGTCAAATCAACATGTTAGACCAGTATAAACACGTGTGAACAAAAAAAAGCAACAAATTTACATTTTGAACAATATTTTTTTATCAGTTATTCCATGTATTATTTCAGCTTGATGTATTGTGTATGTATTTAAATCTATGTTTGCTGAAGGAGCTGTCACTTAGTAATGTTAGCTGTGATATTAGCTATACCAGATGTCCTGTTCAGTCTTTGTCCAAATAACTTCAGGAGCAAGCTCATTTAAGGCCAGTTTTTCATCTCCTCTACAATAACAGCATGCAAAATCACTTGGAAATTGTTTCCAGATGCAACTCCAGGGAAAAATCCTCAAAGTAATTCATGTGATGTCCTCAATTAATAGAAACATGCTTCAGTGTCACACTATGCACCACAATACACTCTCTCTTAAGAGTAGTTGCTCCATTCCCCCGCCACCGCTGAGATGTGTGCCCTAAAGGGTGTATTCATCTGTGTGAGAATGGGAACATCATTTTCAGCTGCATCCCAACCGGCCATCATTTGTGCCATTTTCATTTCTCGGCTGTTACTGCTTTGATGAATGGTATATTCAATTTATGCCAATTATTTTGTCCACAGTGAAGTTTGATGACTGCATGGGGAACGAAGCTGTCGTGTTCCAGAGCAGTGACCCCATCTTCAGTGTGCGGACAGATGGATCCATCTTTGCCAGAGGAGAGGGAGCCAGCCTGGATGAACCGGTCCAGTTTAAACTGACAGCAAGTGGTCCACAAACTCACGCATGGGAGACTGTGGTTCAGCTGGCACTAATTGACCTACCATCACCTGAGCAAAATGAAAATGAGGTGAGTTACACACAGAAATACCATGCTTCAAATTTCAATTATTATCTCAGAGGTTCCACTTCCCATCACAATTTCTCCAGTGGTCTTGGTGATACTAACAGCCCAGAATCAGGTCAAAACTCCTTGGGGTTTTAGAGGCAAAAAGAGAGAGGGAGCAGATCAGAGCAGAGAGAAGCAGCAATGGCAAACGGTTAAAGTGATAGAATCACACTGCCACATGGGGGAGAGTATGTTTCCCTCAGCTATAAGCTGTTATTGAAAAACATCCTGTGCCTCAGCACCCCAGGGTTCTCAGCTCTTCTATTTCTATTTAAAAGCTGTCAGAATTCAGGAGAAAACTGAGCAGCCCGAGCTCAGCTGTCCCCATAACTACAGGACCGCACGGCCAGATCAGATAGTCAATACCAACATGAGTGTTAATCAGATAAGACAGTGACAACATAGATGATTAGGAGCCTGCGCTCTGGTTCTCGGTACAAACCTCACGTGAGTATGTTGTAGATGAGCTCGAATCTAACTGAGACAAATGTTATTGCTTGCAAGAAATGATGACTGACAATGATCCACATAGTTTCGACAGGCAAACATAGTCCCAGGTAGGAACTGCCTGTCACCTGCTCGCCAAGAATCCACTTCAATTTTGCAGAAGCTTTGAACTGTACTTGACACAGACTGATGTCTAAAGTATTATGATTTACACTATTTTTATCTCTATTTCTGCTGCCTACATTGTGCCGTTTTCAGCTGTTCTTCGGCAGATCTTTTAATTAAAAAAAAAAAAAAGCCCCAAACATCTTTACTGCCTGCCCAGAACCAGAAACAAATGGAGTTATTGGCAAACTGATGAATGTAATAGAGTATTAAACATCTAAAGAGGCAGGTTCTACTACCCGCAGGATTTGGTAGAGTCAAAGCAGTCTAGAGAAGTAAGATAAACATTATGGATTTCCCAGGTGACCAGAAACAAATCAGCAAATTAATGCCAGTGTTGTTCTGCCTTCACAGCTTAAAAAGTTGCTAAGTCATTGTTGTGTTTACGCTTTGTTTTTTTCTGCCACCCAAGCAGCCAAAAACAAAGTAAATAAATTCAACTTACAGTTTCATCCACTGTTTCTAGACAGTATTTCATCAGATAAAATCAAATCTAATGCATACTGTGATTGATGGGATGTGAAATTGAAATGGAAATATGGGAACTTGTTTAAGGTGACATTAATTCACTTGACTAACATTATTTTGGTTCGTGTAAACAAATGACTGTACCTTAGACTTAAACAGAATGCCAAACGAGTCACTGCTGTAGAACCAGATGTAAACAGAACAATCTTATCATCTTTAATGGACCTTAGAAACTATTTTGACTCACAATGACTCACAAGTTTGTAAGAATTTAATCATTAAATGTTTGATGAAATCTTGTCAGGAAAAGATGAAAAGAAAAATAATGTTAAAAAAAGAGAGAAAAACTAAGTTTGAAAGTTGAAAGTTTTTAGACTTCTCTTCATTATCTTTTCCATTTTGGGCTGTTCTCTTCAGGGGTTGCCACAATAAATCTTTTAACTCCATCTAACTCTATCCTCTGCATCCTCTTCTTATACACCAACTAACTTCATGTCCTCTTTCACTACATCCATAAATCTCCTCTTTGGTCTTCCTCTACACCTCCTGCCTGGCCGAACCAACCTCTGTGTCCTTGTGATACATTCACTATCTGTCCTCTGCAGTCTGCACATGCCCAAACCATCTGAGTCTGGCCTCTCTGAAATAGTCTCCAAAATCTTCCCTGTCGCTCTGATGTACTCATTCCTGATCGTATCCATCAAAATCAACATTTTTATCTCTGCTACCTCCTTTTCTTCCTCCAGTTAATTTCCTTAGGGCCACTGTATTCAAACCAGACTTTTCTACATAGTTTAATTGTTTTGGCATTGATATTTTCAAAGCTTGGATTTAAAACTATTTGAAATTATTAGCTTAAAATATATATTTTTTTGTGTGTGTGTGTGTGTTTTTGTGTTTTCTTTGTATTGTTCACAGCCAAAAAAGAAAATCCAGAAAAAATGTCACTAAGTAAGCCATTGTGAGTAACAGAACAAGATAGAAAGTAGGACGTCAGCCAAGAAAGGATCTATTAAAGTGTGTTGTAAGGATCAGAATTCTGCTGAGGCACTGAATAGGCTGGCCTTTATTTTCACTCGATTTTAATTCAGACGATTCAAATTATTCAGTGCACAGTATGTTATAAACCCCAGCGTTAAATGACAAAGTGTTAAAGGTGAAACGACTGACTATTTCACTTCATTTCCCATTGAGTCAACTAATGTGGAGATCCTGAGGAGCCATGAATATGCAGACAAACAATGAGAGAGGGAGACGTGGTCATTGGTCAGAAATATGCTACAAGTTGTAACCAGCCTGCATTCATCAGGAGAAAACAGGGCGCTGAAACAAAATGTGATGTTTCATTATGGAAATGGTGGTTTGTGGCGTGCTCTGTTGAATAATAACTTCCAGATGTCTGGGTAGCTAGGGGCTTTCTGATATCAAAGCATGCAGGGTTTTAGGAAGGCAGTGGCGTGGAGGGGAAGAGCTGGGACCACCGCCAGCTGGCTAAGGCTGATGGCACCAGGGCTGGGGGGCCGCATCCATTTCACACTCAGTGACTTCTGTTCACATAGCGTTAGTGTGCATAAGCTTGTGTGTTTGGTGTGTGTGAGAGAATGTTATTTTATTGAGGGATATTAAGTTGAATCAAGTGTGAATATGCTAATTCTGCATAAGATTTGTTAATGCTGCTTATAGTCCATGTGTGGTCCTTTTGTTTAATGCATGAAATGTCTTATATATGGAGCTTATGGGTTTCATTTATTAGGGATTGCATGCAGTAGTTTATGTGCTCTCTGTTGTGTTGAATTAAGGGAGGCAACACAACCTTCTGCCATTAGAAATTCTGCTTTAACTTTGATTTGCCTCTGCTCCTTATCATTCATCTTTCATAATAGTTTCAATAAGTGCGAAAAACATCTCCACTTAACCTGTAATTTTTTCATCAGTTTCATCACCTTCCTGTACTTCTTTTCTTTCTGTGTAAGTGTGAGAAAGAGCAACTCGGCACTGCAAAGTTTGATGAAACTTACACCATGGCTAGAGAAAAGCCCACTTAAGCCTTTTGCAGCAGGAATGCTGCAGCTCTTTCTCTGTTTTTATTCTCCCCATCTTTTTCTCTGTACATTTCTCCTCAGGGAACTCACTAGTACCTGTTAGCATGTGTAGATAAAAGGATCTAGTGCATGACTTATTTAGGCAAGAGTTGGGGGTGGAGGAGGGAGGGGGGTCACATCTGCTTCTGACAACCGCTTCTACTCATCCCCCTCAATCCATCCCAAACATGTCTCGTTCCACCTCTGCCTCCCCTCATCGCACCGGTAGGATGTGGGCCAACCATCCCCTGCAGTCAACCCCACTAAGCTTTCCTCTCTCTGAAGAAAAAGAATACATTTGTCCAGACCCAGCTCACATCTGTCTCATCCCACTCTGCTGACAAACCATGTTTGCGCACACAGGCATGTTGTGCTTGGCAGAGGCCAGTCTCCTGAATATGTACTGAATGTGAGGGTTCATGTGCATGTTTCAGTGAACATGTCACACAGTACAGCAAACATGGAATAAGGCAACATGTGTTCGGAAGCTTGTTTCTCATTCAGACTGTTAACACTGTGCTGAAGGAGGAGAGAAGACTGGTGCTTTGCAGAATGTAGTATGAGAGCCAGCTGCTCTGGAGTATGAGCAAGACTTCATGAGCTCAAGCAATCGCAGCTCCCCTAGTGGTCAAAGGAGGACATACTTTCGTGCCTGTTAAATTTAATCAAAGAATTTGAACATGCTGCACTTAGTTTTATGGTGAAACTGCCAGCACAAGTCTTTAGATTTCTCATGAATCATATCTTTATAGATAAAATTCATTCATAATAATATTACTCTGTTATGTTTCATCCTTTTAATTTGTCTATTTGCGCATTTGTCTTAATGACAACAGTACAAAAAGTCTATTCTAAACTTAATCCTGTCAGTTTCATCACTTTTTGTTGCACTTAAGACGGTAAGCTCTTGATTTCATCACACTGGGTCTATATTGGAGTTTGTGTAGTTATCACTGAAGAATTATAGATAATCAAACAACTTTTTTTCTAGGCACTTGAGAGACTTCTCCAATGGGGCTTTTTTGGGTTTCCCACTCCCCCCACCAAGGTTATAAACATAGACTGAAATTTTATGGTTAATTTTGGAAATAGTTGATGAAAACTTTCACTTTTTTCTCAGTATCACTTTCCTCCAGGAAACATATTTAAAACTGCTTTAATCAGTTGGTTTACATCAGCAATGGAGCTAAAGGTTATGTATGTGTTGTGGTTTCTTGGTGGGAGGTCAGTGAGTGCTCTGACTTACACAAACATCACCAACCAACACATACATTCTTTTAAGCCTCTGAGATAACATAGCTGGCAGCCTTAACCACAGCTATAATGTAAAGTCAAACTAGGGACATCAGTGGAGAGGAGGAAAGAGTCGCAGTGCAAGCCATACTGGAATAAACTTTCTGGCCTTTGGGTCAAACGGACCATAAAAAAGCGGCACACAGTGTCCTGCATTATCAGACTGAATGAATGAAGCGTTTGGCGTTACCTTGAAGGAATGATCAGTTCATGTGCTTCTAGCCCTACAATAAATATTAATTATTTAGCTCTCTTCTCTCACTAGTATTGCCTTTGTATAAAAATAATTAATGGATACACTTTTGATAATTATGTGGAAAATAAACTACACCCTATTTCATATGAAAGATTTATTTGAACTTATGAAAAGATAATCTGATCCTTACAAGGTCTTCTAATCAGATAAATACAACACAGAAGAAAAACACACATTATATAACAACATTGTCATTTATATTTGACATTAACTAATCCAAAATGCAGAAGCAAAATACTAGGTACACAACATGATTCAATAGCTGATAGAAGCAACTTTAGCTTCTATCAGCTATAGAACCATTTTTTCAGGCATTTTGTTCTGCCCTTATTTTGAATTATGTTGTTAAGCTTTGGGATCATTATACTCAATAAGTGGTATGAGGTCTTAGTGTTGACATACTGTGTTTAGTTTGTGTCTAACTTCGTGCTGCAGATTATAACCAAACATTTTCACTTTTGTTTCATCAGTCCAAAAGACATTGTTCTAAAAATCTTTGCAAACTTAAAGGTGTAGCATGTAACAAAATCAAAAGCAATGACAGAGACATTTAATATATAATTAAAAACTGTGTTTCTATCAGTATCTAATCTTTACTAAAATAACTGTTATGTTGTTTGAAGAAAGAACCCTCTGAGCTTTAGAACTGCAGAACTGCTTTTGTTTGAAAGCTGTTAGAGCAGCTTTTGGGATAAATAATGCCTTAAAAGGCACATAGAAGAAGACAGGACACATCTACACTTTTTGGAAGTAGTATCTTGTAGTGCAGCCATTGCTGCAGCCGAGGCCACTGGATCCACTTGAAGATGAAAACATGTTAATATCTGGAGGAATTTTGGCTACTGGCAGCCACCATCGATTCACAGCCTTGCTCGGTGTTTTGAAGTCATTTCTATGCCCATCTTTACCAGTAATTTTCACACACTGAACCTTTAAGCTGTGCTGTCATTTTATTTTTGAGAGAAGAGTCTTTCTACTGGCAATCGTTCCAAAGATGGCATATTTGTACACTCTTTTTTCTAATTGTAGTGTCATGGACTGTAATATTTAACAAACTTACATGGTTGAAGGTTGTTTAGGTATCTGCTGTCCAAAATAGGGGCAAGAAACTATATTACTGTAGATTTAAATCAAATTGACACTGACACAAGACCACATTTGTGGATTGTAGCTTATACATTTGTCCATTGTATCCATTAAGATTAGAAAATGATGTGCATTTCAGTGCATTGACAATATCTAATCTGTCCTACCACAACTCGTTTTCTTTGCTACAACCTCTCCTTTTATTCTGTCACCCAAACTGCCATGGATTACACAGTACAAGATGTCCGTAGCACAGCACTTGGATGATGGAAGTGAACATGACACCTTTGCCAATTCCCATTCTCACCCCACACCTTTATCCGCCCACACACTCACACACACATATTCACCATAAGCTAGGTCGCTTGTCACCTTTCTTTAAAAATAACCTTGAAAGGGTTTTTTTTTCTTTACTTCTTCCTGAGCATCCATCTAATGAAGGCAGCCTTGAAAGAATTGTTTCCACTGGCAAATACAAGCTACTCCTCTGAGGAACCTTGACCAGGCAAGTACAAACAAAGAAAGACAAAGAGAAATCACTTTTTATAGACTGCATTGTACTGGGCCTTCAACTTCCAATACGTGCCAGAAGCCACTCTCTGCTTCCAGCACTGGAGCCTACTTCTGTGGTGTATTTTATTTCTCATTCTGAAATGTCAGCTGCTTGGGTGTAACTCTAGGGCTACATATTGCACATTGTTAAAATAAAATGAAAACTGAGAGAAGCATTAACAGAACGACCCTCTTTATGTGTGTTATTGTAATATACTGCATGGTGTTTGAACATCTTTTTTTTGCTCATGAATGTACAAACCCTGTTTACTTTTTCTTTTCTGCCATAAACAGCCTCCTATCCATAAGTGTGCATACATTTTTGGACACATGCATACAGCACATACAAGCACACAGACATTACGCTCTCTGTTAGCAAAGTTTTCTTCAGATGAATGAAAGTGTTTTCTCCATCATGTCTGAGATTTAGTTTATAATTTCTTTGCTTTACTGCAGACTCTGTTACATATTGCTGCTCTTTACGTATTGCTAAGGTAAAAAGTTGTATGTACTGGATGAAATACTTTGATTAAACACTTACTAAGGCAACAAGCAGGGAGCAGCTAAAGGAGCAGCAGAGTGAAATAAAATTGCACATTTTTAAAAGTGCTTTAAAGGTGCAGTGACACTTACTTTATCTTTTAAAGAGGTATCAACTTCAAGAAGGGAACCATTAAATCAAATATGTTTGACTGGATCAAAATATGCCCTCCTCTCATAGGTCATCCTGTAGCAGACATGACAAAGACATTGACTAGGAAATCATTGGGGCCTGATTACATGAGTGTTTGAGTGTGTGATGCTTTGTGCAGTTGCTTTACCTGCTGGCACACCATCGGCTTAACAGAGCCCGGTGCTTGAGGAATCGCTGTTGCTGAGACAAGATGTCAGGACCTACTGACTGGGAGGACAGACAGAGAAAAACAATAACATTCCAGGTCAGGAGGGAGCATGGGAGTGAGGGATAGCTATGGGGGAGTGTGATTGAGACAGAGTGCAACTCATGCTTAGCTTTCACAATGATGCCCAGGTCTAAATACTCCTCTATCGACACGGCTGAAAAACAACCTCATGAGAGCGTAAAAACTCTATAGCAATATTTGAGAGGTTTTTCAAAATTAAGTTGTTTCCATTACCAGTTTTTTTATTGCAATATTTAAGTTTTGGGCGATTCTAAGGGTAATGGTAATGCAGCTTCTGACCCATGGATTTCATACCTTTATTCAAGGTTATGTCCTAGATTGTGAATAATATTATAACTCTAAAGGTGACTCATTTTGGAATATACTTCCCTAAAACTTGAGGGAAAAAAATAAGAATTAGAATTTTTTATACTAGTCTTGCAAGTGCTCTCTGAAACTAAGCATTTGAAGGTCTCTGTCATTATAACGAGAAAAATAAAACCTTTGGCTTTTACTAAGCCAAATACATCATTGGAAAGGTCTTCATATCAGTATGAACACTACAAGACTGCTTTGAAAAACTTATAATTCAACAACAAAAGGGGCTAAAGACATGGGACCAAATGTTATAAAGTGCTCTCGACCTGGGCGGTCATGTAATTCCGCATGTCTTATGCCCACCAACTGGGGGGGCTGTCAAATATGGATAAAATACCTTTTCACCCATTTAACAATTAGATTATAAAGATCTGAATCCACAGTTTCCTGACAACTGGTTAAGATGAGGTGTTCCAGGCACGTCCCACTGGGAGGAGGGTCTGCAAAAGACCCCAGACACGCTGGAGGGTGTGGGAACACCTTTGAATTTCCCTGGATGAGCTGGAAGAAGTGGCCGAGGAAAGGGAAAGTCTGGGCTTCCCTGTTTGCCTGCTGGCCTCGTGACCAGACCCCAGATACCAAGAAGAAAATGGATGAGTGGATGGATATCAGTGGTGAACTGATGCACCCGCACACAAATAAGGTTTTGTAAAAGGGGGCAAAACTTTCAGAGTTTACCAAGAAATTATAACTTTTTTCTCACAACCTTCATCAAGTGAATGCATACATTTGGGTGTTTCCTGTCTCTGAATTGTTTCCCCTTTTTTATGCTCACCAGCCTATGGCATTAAGGTGCCTTGTAAGAAAAAAATGTTGGTTTTAGCCTTTGTTTTAACCACTAGTCCGTGTTAGCTCCTTTAGCAGCTGTGGTCGACACAATGACCCAAAGACATCAGGAGAGAAGTGTTGAGAACAAACGAGGATCCTGAAGAAGCTGTGTCTGTCCACAGGCTTTCTCCTATTCAGCTATCCTCTTCTTTTACTCTTAGAAAGCTTTTAAGTGAAAACTATAACCGAAAGTAGCTCGGTGCAGCATTGTATCCTCTGTTCAAAGGGAGAAAAAAATCCAACCACAAACAAGTACAATTTTCTATCACCTCCCATGCAAAATAAAAGCGACCTCCTTAGTTCAAATAGTAAACACATAAGATTCTGAGAGTTTCCAGTTCACTAACAACAAATTTTTGTAGAATTGGGCAATAACAACATATTAAGGCCATCAAGTGTTGATAGTTTGGGTTTCTTTTAAGATGGCTACAGCTATGTAACCATGACAATGAAACTGTGTGGAATATACCTGAACAAAAGGAAGCAGCACACTTGGTCTTTTTGCACCGTGCATCTTGACTAGCTCAGCGTCTAATTAAAAGTCTCTTATCAAGATCAATTATCCTTATTTTGTTATTAGTTTTTTATTTTTATTTGGCCTTCATTTCACCTGGATAAAATGTTTGAGAACCAGTTCTCATTTGCAGACATGACCTGTCATGTTTTTACTCATTTCGGGATCTCCTCTTTGAAGAATCAGATCCTTCGTACGCTTTTTCACTGTTTGCTCACCATCATGTGGTGTGTAGCATTTCCGCATTAGGTCACTCACTTAGTCAGGTTTTATGCTTCTTTGTTTCACATTTAAAGTTGCCGTTCTGATTTATCGATTAGTTAATGTTCATGAGGAGACTGAAAAGAGGCTCTTTTCTAGCTCCTTATTTGAGCATCTTTCAAAAAGACAGGTTTGTGGTGGTCATTTCTCTCTGCCTGCAGGGAGTGTGTGAGGGAAGTGTATGATGCCAGCATACTGTATGATTGAAGTGTGTTTCTGTGACTCAGCTGTCACCGTTTGCCAAAAGAGGCTTTAAATCCAACCTCAGACATGCTCTCTGTTAATAGGCTTTTTATATCTGGCATAAATGACAAATTCTGAAAGTTATGGCCTTCTTTTTTTTTACACCCGCACATACACACACAAGAATTCAGAAATCTAGCACAAGCTGTGTTCTATTCAGGTGTGATGCTCTCTGGTACCAATTATTTTTGTGGCAAAATCCACACAGTACACCCAACACTTTCACAAAAAAATGTTTTCTTTTCTTTTCTTTTTTTTTTCTTCTTATTTTTAGACTGATGTTGTCAAGTATTGTCATGTGCCAGGTAGACTAAGAGTTCTAATAGACCTGTTTTAAGCATAGCATTTAAGCATAACTATTGTTCCTCTGAGCGTATTACAATATTTCAACATTACTTCTAACAAGGTGAGTAGTTTTTTGTTTTTCTTTTCTTTTCTGTTTGTTTTTTCCTTTGATTTAATGTAAACATACTAAATGTTAAACAAGTGATTGCAGTGTCTGATGGATTGAATAGATGAATTTCTGTGCGAGTGGATCCGTTGGGCATTAGATATATGAAAAACAAATGCATTGCGTGTGATGTGCTTTGCTTCCAAGGTAACTTCATGCAACTTCATTTAATGATATTAAACAGATATGTTCAAAGGTTTGCATTGAGGCAAGTCGCTTCCAAAAGCAAATTACAAACACACACACAAATTCAATATTTCTTTTTGTAATAACTAATATGAAATATTTGTGAAATATAGGGGCTGCACAGTGGTGGGGTGGTTAGCCTCACAGCCTCATACAGTGTGGTGCCCCTTCAGAACTCAAATTTGGGAATCATCAATGAGAATTGTGGTTGTGTGTGTACCACCTGAAGTGGACGTGGAGGGCAGAGCTGAAATAAAAACACGTACGCATCCGAAGTTAAATTATAGCAGCATTTGTATTCTTTGTTTCTGCAGTGTTCAGTTCAAAATCCTGAAGACAACGTCATTCTCACCAATGTTGCTATGGGATCTATGAATTTGAGAACAACAGCTCAGGTGTTTCCTCACAATACTTTCCACTCACTGTGAAGCCAGCAAGGTGCTGTGTGACGCTACAATGATGTTATAAAGCTGAAGACATTATAGAATTAAAGGTCAAGGATTGTGTGTGAGACAGTGATGCTGCAAAACTGCCAGAAACAGAGCTGAGCTCCCGTGTGTCACATTTTGAAGACGAGGGGTGGAGCTTCTCTCGGGTGGCCCATTAAAAACTGTGGCTGTTAAAAACAGTCAATACATGAAACTATGAAATCACTTCACATCTATAAGAAACTGGCCACATGTGTGCATTGCAACAACAAAAAGAGCCTGCGGTAAGTCTAAGGAGTAGAGCTAGCTCCCCGTACATATTCCTGTTTAGAAAACAAGAGAGCGGCTGTAAGAATTTACTCCCTGAGCAATGCACTTGTAGCATTTACAATCTAAAGGCTAACATCAGAAGTCTTTCTGGTTCAACTCAGGGAGGGAAGTGGTTCAATGTTTAAAAACACACCTGAGACAGTTGTTTGATGCAAGAAGTATTTGTATTTACAATTCACCCTTATATACAATATATACAACGTGCACAACAGTTTATTTTGCTCTAATGAAGAGTTTCCATAGCTAATTCCACTAAAGGCAAACAGTCTTAAGAATCAGTCTTGTGGCCAAAAGTCAGTGTGTGAGATGGTCAGACCTCTACCGCACAGGAGAAGTTTTGTAGTTTCAAAGAGTCCTTTGTAGTCTCCAGGTTTTCCAGCTTTGTGGTTTTTGGTAGCTCGCCATCCAGGATAACCCAAAGAATCCAGGGATT
>JBBBVU010000014.1:8218373-8232572 GCA_037177055.1 Atherinosoma microstoma
AAAGAACAAAAAGTTAGCTATAGCTATAATGCTAACAAACATTTCCACTCACCAGATCCCTCTTCAAGATTGTATAAATTTCCTTTGGATATTCTGGTGAAGGTATCTGGATATTGAAAACCATATCAGTGAAGTGCATTGACAATATAATTGGAACGATTGAGTTTAAGAGCTTACCTGCAGTAGCCTCTAAATCAGCTTCCCTCCTCATGTTACCCTGATGGTAATGGAACACTATGAGGAGTTCAACCGGAAGCTCTGCAGGTAATCTCGCCACGTAATCTCGCGATGTCGCCACGTAATCTCGCGATATCACGTAATCTCGCGATATCACGTAATCCCGCGATAACGGCAAGTAATCTCGCGAGCAAACAGGATGGACACAGGCATGTCAATGAGGCACAGGCATGAGGCAGGCAAAATACACCTGGGTTACACACTCACTTCATGGAAATTGTTCTGAGTATCGGTGTCCCCTGATGACAAACACCAAGTGACAGCAAGACAACCACTTGTAGCATGATAGAGTGTGTCCCTGGCTGATCCCAACGGATGTCAAAAGATAAAATACCTTTTTTTTGCAAAAAAAGTGAACATCAATTTCTCCCACAACTTCAAACTCAGGACTGAACTTACTTAACTCGTCAGCAGCTCAAAGTTTGAAATCAAATAGTTGAACATTTATAAAGAAATGTGGAAAAACACACTGACACACAGAAAGACTTGCAAAGATATTGGATGTAATGGTGATTTTTCAGGGGACAGCTTTTTATTTGTGACTACATTCTGCAGCAAATGATGGTTGAAGTTTGTCAAACCTGCCAGCGAGGTAACAATTGTTTACATCTAGCATAGAAAGGACAGCACTGAAAACAAGGCGGGTTGCCACTCTTATCAAATATAGATTGCTTGACACGGCTAACTACCTCCTGTCTGAAAACACACTTGACATATATTCCCTGCCACATAAAGATTCACAGCAGCTTACAGCTCACAAAGATGTTAAATGCACCTGCCTAATCAAATGGAGTAAAATGTTATTTATGTCATTGACTAAAATTCTGCTTTACTGTCATCATTAACAGCCCAAACAGCCCCCTAAACAAAGCCTTGTATTGTCTTAAAGGTCACAGAGAAAGTCACGGGGAAAGTCTTCGAACAAATAAAGGAGAATGAGGCGTTCCAAGCACCACCTCCCGTCATCAAGTTCTCAGGGTCCAGCCTCAACGGCACCAAGGGTCTACGGAGGCAGAAGAGGGACTGGGTGATCCCACCAATCAACGTGGCGGAAAATTCTCGAGGACCTTTCCCTCAGATGCTCGTCAGTGTAAGTGACAGATTTGATTGGCTGCGCCGCTGATTTGCTCTGAATTTACTGCTGGGATTTCTTAAGGGCACTTCACAGCTAACGCTGATTGGGGACATGCGTGATGGTTGGTGATAAAGAACAGAAATGCATTAGCATAACAAGTTTGTTCTCCACATCCTTGAAGATGATTATGTTGTGTTCCCTTGATGTAATTACAGTCACAATATCTTAAGGTATTTAAACAGCTCTGGCTGACCCTGAGAAGTTTTCCCTTCAGACACAGAGGAGGCTCCAGTGCAGCTAAGCAGCTAAGCTCTCCCACAGTAAGAGGTCCATTGGGTTCATAGTTAAACAAATGATTATGTATTCCTCCTTTATGCATTCTTTCTTCCCTTTATCAGGCCATTTCAGAGAGGTTGTTCGAGGTTCAATGCTATTTTTAAAGACCCTTTATGAGAACACAATTTGTCACACAATCTTTATAAAAGCCAAACTCTGGACACCACAGTGAGAAAGAAGAAGAAAAATTTGAAATGCTGCTCCTTTTGAGCCCAAGCAGAGCAAGACACTTGTTCATTCCTTACACAACTGAATTAGGGTATGTTTCCTTTCAGCTTAAATGTGAGGTAAGCATGTGAAGAGTGATCTGATAGTGGTCACATCTTGAATTGATAAAATGAAGACAGGAATGTGGCAACAGCAAGTGACAGCAGTTTCATTTCTGGAAAACACTGAACTAGAAAAAAATAAGCATGGTATGTGGAGTATTCGAGGTCAAGTGTTTATACTTGTCAAAGGACAGAAATTATGAATAAATACATGTTTGTGCAAATTTTTGGTCGGCAAAAGCTTGAGTTGAAGGAAGCTATAAAAGAGAAAAAGCCAGATTCTTCCCCAACAGAATAGTTTGTCTCTCATAGCAAAGCTGTATACTTAAAACTTGGAGGTGCACATTGTAATTCATCAAAAAGATTTCCAGGAAATGGCTTCTTCATTCCCCGCTTTTTTTTTTTTATGTGGAATATCTAGCCATCAGCTTTTCCTTGTTGTTTACAAAACTCTCACTTTATCTCTTCTGGGTTTTAAATTGTGCAAAAGAAGCATTTTTCTTTCTTTTGTTTCAGTTCTTTGTTTTTCAGCCAGGTTTTATCCATCCCCAGAGAAAAGCCTGGGGAGCTGCTTGAAGACAAGCTTTTTTTATTTTTTTCATTTTCTTATTCTGCTTTTTTTTCCCTCCATGTTGTGAAACAAAACCATCTACTCAGTAAGGGGAGAGAGTTTGTAAGTCACTGTGTTTTGAATTGTAGTGCTTCCACAGCTAGAGTATGTCCCCCTCAGCCTTGCACTGTGTGGCATTTTCATCTTAGCCTTCTGAGCCCTTCGGTAGTGCTACACCAGCGATAAACTATCCACACTAGTTTGCTGCTTCCTTGAACTGGTCCAAATCAGAGTGAAGACAAAGGGAACGGAGCTAGGATAAAAAGAGGGAGGGTATCAAAGGAACATTTGGAAGTATAGTGCGCAGCCAAACACAATCCATTTTGTGCAGTAAATAGGTCCGTCAGGGGCTGGTGGATGGCTGAGAGCTGAGCGTTCAGAGCCAAAGAGAAGTGATGCATGTTGATGCCTCTGTTCGGCTCTGAGGCGCTTGTCTTTCCCCTTTAATGATGACTGGAGGGCAGGCACGGCCATACTGAGAAGTAGAGTTTTTACCAAGAAAACAGGGGTTTATGGTCTGGGGAAGATTTTGCTTCATTTCTTGTTTATGTGTTTAGTCCATTTTAATAGCTTTTATTGTACTCTTAGCTCTGCATGCATGGGTTTCCTTTCTCTCAATTAAAAATATAGCCACAGGCAGTAATCATGGTCGAAGAAGATTCCAGGATTTTTTAAATATACAGTATGTATCAACATTTGTTTACTTTAATGAGCACTTGAAAACAAAACATACCCCATGCATGAATTTTCGTTTTTTTGTTTGATACACACTTTTACTAAATCAGGGAATGTATAAACTGTTATAATGGGTTACAAAGATTAAAGGTTTAAAATCAGTAGGACAAATGGTGATAAAATTAGAAGAAAAAGAACATTTGCATCACTCTACTGCCTCCTTTTCTTTTTTGTAGATATTTTGGTGAGGTTTGATTGTACCATCCAAACTGTTACTATTGTGTTATCACCTACACAAAATTAAAATTTTTTAAAGCAGTTCAAGACATAAAGCATGTAGTAACCAATGAGTGTCAGTTTTTTGTGGCATGTGAATGAGACATTTCAAGTATATAAATGTTAATGTATGTTGCATTGTCTGAAAGCAAAGGGGAATAGAGCGGAGAGCGTTTGCTGGTTGAAAACCCTAACAAAACAAAGATTATTTTTAACCACAAGGTCAGTGGAGCTAATATGGGGATGAATTTAGAGACTGAAATGGGGAAAGAGGCCATTTTTTAGATAATTTTGTAAATATGAATCTGATTATTTCTGTGACACCAATGAATGCAGAACCTCAGATTTTACAAGCTGAGTAACTGAGGACATTTTAGAAAATGAAGCAGTGATGTTGTTAGGCACGCGTCTGATGCATTAAAATCTGAATGGACGCAGTAAACTCACTATTGATGTGTCCTCATTGATGCGCAGACGTGACCCTTGTACACACAGAATTGCAACATGCTAATTTAGCCGCTATAAACGACTAGCCAGTCAGTGCAGATTTCATTTCAACAATTAAAGATACAAACTTCATATTAAGTAAACTTGTGTTTCCTGAACTCCATGATAAGCTCTTTCTTGTCGATGTTTTAACATTTAGGGGACGTACTGTGATGAAATAGATAAGACATACTCCGGTGGCGGTGATGAAAAATACGTTGAATGGTGGTCACCATTTTGTTTTGTTCAGAAGGCGTCTGCGCATACATCCTGCTTCAGACAAGATCCCATTTTGTATCTCATGCCACTTGGTCCGCACCATTTACCGCCCAGGAAACCCAGCGGCCAGCCGGGTGGGAGGAGTTTTCACTCCATTTTAAACAGGTGATCAGCCGGATGACTCGCTCAGGTCCAACGACTTGTTTGGCAAGAACGCCCCTTTTAACCACGTGGGGGGAACAAACAAATCAGAGTCGGTTTGCAGATAAACTTGATTAATAATGTTGATGTGTGGCCTTTATTTAAGTTCAGTAGAAAACTTTGCATTAATGATTCTTCTGCTAATTTTATGATTCTTTTCAGCTGCTCTAGGCAGCAAAGTTATATTCCATTGCCTCTTTAGTTTTTGCAAAACCTCTTTCCGCCAGCAAACGCTCTCCCCTCTATTTAAGCGTCAAACTCCTCCTTCTGCTGCTCATCATCACTTCTCCCCGGACCATCGCTCGGCTGATGGTAAAGGAGCGGACCCAGTGTGACAGTTGTTTTGAAAAAAAATTTTCAGATTTGGAATTTTATTTCTTTCATTTCATATTCACATATGAATATGTCCGTTAATTAAAACCGTGTCATACCATACCGCCATCAAAGGAGTTTAACACTACAGTTTGAGAAATAGAAGAATATAAGAAATACAAAGAAGTACATATTTTTAATTGGGTCCCGGGGACTCACTATATTGAAAACCAAACATCACAGATGAGGATTTATGTCTGCAATTTTTTTTTCCCATTTTCTGCATATTTCAAGAGGAATGATACATATGAGGAAGAAGAAGATAAATAAGAACAAACAAAACTCTGTTTTGATTGCAGCTTCAGTGCTTTGACAACATTTGTAATAATGACATATTTTCTAATTAAATACCAGAGAAAGAATAAATGTATCTTTTTCTCACTCAGCTGTAATATCTTAATCTGAAAGATCATTTTTATAGGAATCATGTTGCAAAGCAGAGCTTGCAGGCTTTCTGTCTCCCTCCGATTGTGCCATCACTCACTGCTGTGTGCTGCCTCCCCTAATGGCCTGTGAAGTCAGCCTCTTTCCTAATGGGCTGTTCTGTCATCCAACACAGCACTGAGTGACATGCAGACAGTGGCCTTCACCAGCATCCCACCGCTTTTCTCCCTGCCCTGACCAAGTTGCCATCAGTTGGACAGGTGGGGTGACAGCAGCCCTCACCTGTATCTCTGCAGGTCTGCAGCGCTGTCACTTTGATCTGGCGGGCACAGGATCAGGCAAGTGTCAGGACAGAGACCCTACTGACTGGCCATTGAGCTCGTACCCTGACATGGCTCGAGGAAAATGTTTACTGCATAGGTAAAATCTGCAGAACTGTATTCCCATCTGCCACTAAAGTCAAGACAGTGTCAGAGCTCAGAGGGATGGTATTGACTCCATTTTATTAATAGTGGTGGTGAAATAATTGCTTCAGTGCCCCACAGTCTTCAGCTGTACATCAAGATGTTGTTGCATGGTCAAACTTTGTAGCTTCACATTCACCCTTATCAGATTTCAGTGCTTTGGAATATATGTAGTGATTTTGCTTTGCAGATCATAGACACCATTATCTTATATTTCTGTCCAACTTAGCAGTGTATGCATAACTTTTATCAAAAAACAAAAAAGTTAAAAGGAATGACATAAAAAAACACTTATGTTCTGTTCTAAAGAAAACAAGAGGAAGAGATTCAGAAAGAGTGTATTACAAAGAGTGAGCAGCACAATTCTTCACATAAAACAGGTGTTTTTGTCCTTCTCTTTCTTCTGTAGCCAAACAGCCATCAATAGCATGTAAGGTTCATTGATTTTTTTTGCAGAGATCTTTTGAAACCTTCCATTGATCCATCCACTTCTCCTACGGCACTGAGGCATCGATTTTTTTTTATTTATTTATTTTTTTGCTTGGGTAAATAAAGACTCGACGTAACCGCCCTCCATTCACCCACCCGATCCTTTAACTTCCAGATTAGAACAACCATCAGCAAAAAAGATAAAACAGTATGAAAATGCATGCCCCCAGGTGGCTAAAATGTAATGTTTGCTGACTGTTGTCTGGTTAAAAGCAGTTTTGGCATGTCAGAGTTCCTTCTTGTTTTTAGTGGAAATCATTCTCACCCGCTCTATCATTTACATAATGTACACCATTTTTTATATCTCTCCTGTACTATCTTTATCTTTGTTGATTTGCTCTTCCTCTGCTCAGGCAATATTTTAGTGCTTTGTTTAACAGAGATATGATTTTTAGAGAGGACATATACTTTACAAGCTGGACCAAGGACTGCAAATTCAGCCAAACCGTTGTTTTATTAGATGATATTTCTTTGGAAGAAAACATTTCTGTCTGCTGCCTTTCCAATAGAGATTAAACCAAAGATTTAGAGAGAGGAGGGTTGCATCCCTCAATAATCACAGAAGATTGTATCAGCAGGAATACCATCATGACAGACAGCAGCAGTGAGACCAATTATCCAAATAAATGGGTACTTGTCTAAAGTCCTTTTGCTGACTGATATGACAAGAAAGAAGATTTGAGATATTTCACTTTTTCATTGAATCATTTGTGTGGGTAATTTGTTCTCGGTATTATTTCCTGGTAGTCGCTTTAGAGTCTGCATATTAAATGGAGACATTTGTATCGGATTCTGTGTGTGTTACGGTGAACGTGGTTGGGTTCTCGTTGCAGCACCTGTGTTCCATTTTCTGCATGTCTCTCTGTGGAGTGTGTTGAGAGAGAAACGTTTTTCGAGCAGAATTAGAGAGCAAACCTCCCCCGACCACCGAGGTGTCTGCTTTCTCTGCGTACATTTAGCAGTGATTAATGACTGCTCCGCTTCGCTGACAGACACAGCAACAATAAAAACAGCAGACAGACAGACGTAAAAGAAATGAATCTGAGAGAAAAACGGGACCAAAAAGCAACGGCGTGTACAAGAGAGCTGAAGCTGATTACATTGGAGGATGTGAGGGAGGACAAAGATGAGTGGCTATAATTGAAAACAAGAAAAAAAGCATAAAGAGAAACAGACAGGGGGGAAAGGAGTGAGAAGGAATGTAAGGCTAGACCACAATCTGAGGTACGTCTGTGTTTGTGTTTAGGTCTGATAGACTTCCCGGAGAACTGCTGCTCTTGGCCTCCTCCCTTGTGTCTAATGAAGCCTTTTGGCATCTGCCACCCCACCGCCCGGCCAACACTGGCACTACACTGCTCCGGTTTGCCCCCTTCATCTTCATCCCACCACCACCACCACCCCCCCTACCTCCTGCTGACACATATGCTCTCAAACACATACCCTGAATCACAAACTTACACATGCATACAAAGGCGTGCAAGCGAAATTGATTGTCCTACAAACAACAAACAAAGGATCAGTAGAGCACATGTGCCGCGTTGTTGCTTTTGTATATGCTCATTGTTTGAGGTTTTGTTTGGTTGCATTTCTGCTTTATCCCTGAACAAAGAGAAGAAAAAGCAAAGCCAGTAAAGCAGGACTCTTTCGTTCTTTTTTATTTATTTATTTTTTTTAACCAGCTGTACTAGAGCAGCCATGGGATGGAGAAACACAAGGATACGAGTATTTAGGGATCACAGCTCAATTCCCAGCTTGGTCACTAGTAAACCACATTTTTGAGCATATGGAAGGTTTTATAAATGTTGAAATGCTTCGAAATCATTCTCTGGGCTGAACAAATTCCGGCTGTTAAAACATTTAAATGTGTGGCTGCATTAATTCTGTCAAACACTTGAAACCCTCCAGACTGTGTACTGTGTGTATTCAAGCGCTTTTCAGAATGCTTTATTTTGTCTCGTCTAATTTCCACGTTCCTGTGCACCGCTAGGGTCCTGTTCTTGGCACGTGTGCAACTTCAACAAACACTGACTCATTATGCACACAAACACACACAAATCACATCAAGCCTTAGCAAAAAAAAAAAAAAGGAAGAAACAATAAACTTCCTCCAGATGATATTGGACCTCCTGCACAGTATCAAGTAGTGGTGGAAAGGTCCACTTTGAGATGAGGGCACAAACAACCATGTCAGCAGTTGTTCTTTGTTTCACTCAGTAACACAGCTTGGCTCACTTTAAACTCTTGGCTTCTTCTTCTTTCTTTTTTTTTTTGTTTTACTTCACCTCCTGAGGAATTCACACAAGGTTTCCTTTCCAAACCCCAGCTGTGAATTCACTTTCAGTACAAACATCCAGCCTTTGGTGACACTGCAGATCATTTGGCCAAAAACACTGTTTGATATTTTTCTGATCGTCTTTTTCTCCTCATTGGAGAATTGCTTTATGGATGGAAATGTCATTTAGCTGCTTGGCCTGTCTGCGAGTCTGTCAGCCTATCGATCGGTCCACCGCTTTGGTCCAGACACAAATGTCTTTAATATCAAGTTCTGGATAGAATACCCTGAAATCTTGTACAGTCATTCATGGTCGCCAAAAATGAAGTATATCGATTTCGGTCATCCAATGACATTTCCTCTAATGTCACAGGCAGGTTATTTGGGGATTTTAGTTTATTTGCAGTCGTCACATATGCTATGATATTGATGACATGCATTCCTGGGAAATAGAAATATGTCCTGCCTAATTTTTAGTGATGAAATATGCATTGAAGGTATTTGTGGTTTAGTTCCAGTTAGTAGCGGCTTTGCCAAACTTAAAACATTCACCCAACAGAATCACACATTTACAAGACTGCTTTTTATTCCCCACTTACCACACTTCTTCAAGTACTTTCATCAGGAAAAACTTATCACTTAATGCCTGACATTACATTTCTTAAATGTTAAGTTTAAACCTTCCTGCTTAAATACAGTTTCACTGAGTTTTTAGTGTTGCTGTTGAGACAGTTTGTCATTCAGTTAAAAGAGAATAATAAATGTCAAATAACAATTTTCTGACTTGCAAGTGTGAACCAGAAGTAGGAGGTCATAGCATAATTAAAAATGCAGTGTAAAGACAAAAAGAGGTCCAGTCTTCTGGCAGCTGGGATGAAGCTGGACAGCCACAACGGCACGAGTGACACACCTAACAAAGCTGAAAGTGCTTTACATTGTTCCTCTTGCTAATGGAGTCTTTGTGATGGAAGAACATGCTCAATCTTGTATTTTTCTGACAGGTCAGATCATTAATGAAACATTCAACCATCTTCTGAAGAGCATGAGACTTGGGTATTTAAAAGAAGAGGTGAGCACCTGGAGGGCACATTAATATCTCACGCAAGGAGGTGGTTGAGGGTGGTCATAAAAAAGAGAAAAGGATAACTTTACAGATTTTTTAACACTTCTGTTCTCTTGGTTCCGATTCTTGTTCATCCTTCACAATCCCCGCCCTTCTGCCCTTCATACGTTCATTTTGTTTCGGCATGTACCTTCCGAGCTTCATTTCCTTTCCTCTAGTGAAATTACTGAGATCAATGTAATTACATTTATCAGCCCCAGGAAATGGAGTCTTCTGCAATATCCTATTATTGACTGGAGAAACAAATTGTTACCACATTCATGTATTTGTCAACAGCATTTGGCCTTTGTTTCCTCCTGTGCTCAGGGAAGTGAAACTGAAATGTAATTTTCACTGTTTAATATCTCATCATTTTGAAATTAGTCGCAGTATACATGTTCATCAGGCATACCCAGCTAGGGTTTTGTTTTTTTTCCACAGGAATAGTTTCTAGCCGTAACCCAAACAGGCTCAGAGACGCTAATACTGAGGCTTTACAGTGACATAGCAAACAACAACAACAACAAAAAAACCCGCCTCAGCCACCCACTCACTTTTACACGCATAAACCGCAGACACACACATTCAAAGAGATAAACACACGTTTTCACAAATCCCCCCAACACATTCCTCTCTGATATGACATCAGGCAGCACTAGGCGGGCTCCCTCCTGGGTTCAGTTGGTGTTAAATTAAAGCGTAAATCATCTCACCAACAGACACAACAGTTATGTGTGAGTCAAGGGCAACAGTTCTAGGCTGTTTAATAGGAGATGAGGAGGACTTTATGAAGGAGATAAATAACAGCTTAACAAACAGCCTCTGTTTGGTTCCCTGGAGGTTGGCCTCAGCGACCCTGTGGATCAGGAGGTTGAAGGAGAGGCAAGAATCTTGGTTTCTCTGAAGACGTGATAAAAGAAATAATGCAGTGAAACTGGGGGAAAGGAAATTCTGAACGGGACACAGGGAGGTGGGGACCAGTAATGAAGTGTTTTGGGTCGAGGATGACGCTGATTGTTGGTGATATGAGACAAGGTCGGTCAAGTAGTAGAGGATGAATTGACAAATAGTGGGATAGTGGGATAGCATGACAGTAGTGCTGAAAAAAAGATACAGAGGAAGTCAGACAGACAGAAAAGTGGATCAAGCCAAACAGAAAAGATAAGACATGCAGATGAGGCAATAGTCCCATCAGAAACTTTCCCTCCATCTTGGTTCAGGCCATGTTAATGTGTTTGCATGAAAAACAGATGTAAGAAAATGAAATGTAAAGGAAAAGCTTTCACAAGAGATGGAAGACAGGAGTAATTGTGAAGAGAAAAGCCCTCTGGCATTAGTAGCTTTAAAGTTCCTTTTGATTCAAGTGATGTAAAATTCTAATCCCACTTCATGTGCTTACATTTTCCCAATTCCCTCTCTGGTTCTTTCTTTCCTGGAGAGAAATCCAAACCAAGGCTTGAATAATCTGATCCTATTTACTTTGTCATTTAGAATGAGAGGCTTCAGTCAGCCTCTCCACTTGGAAGTGTAATGAATACTGTCATGGGGGGATTGTGATTTAATTTTCAGACCCCCCCCCCCCCCCTCCTAGCCCACTTAACTTGCACATATGCGCCGACATGCAGGAGACGTGGTGCAAGCACACCTTTCTTTGTCTTTGAGATAAAATCTCACTGTGCAATGAAAAGCTTTATAGCATCTCAGGATGAAACGCCTCCGAAGGTAAATAGGTTAGCACCAGATAAAAAGTTTCTGGGTTTCTCATAACTTACCTACTTGAGCTTTTTAGCTACAACTCCCTGATGTTTTCTTTTTTTTTATCCACAACATTTTATTCACTTTTTATTTCTAGCTGAAAAGAGCGTAGACTCCTTTGACTTTATGAAATATCTAAAATACCACATTGTTCATATGTGCATGTGAGTGGTTTGCGTAGCTTTTTGCAGTGTCTCGTATTACGGCATACGGGGAACGGTATTATGGTTCAACTGAGGCTGTGCAAAAACTCTTCTTCATATAAGGTGATTTCTACAAGCAGCTGTGCAGTCAATGTCACTTTCAATTCAGACTTGGTGTCAAAACAATCAACTGGGATGGTTGTTGCATTGTCTTTTTGATGGCTTCTGGAAACAGAAACAGCTTCACAGAAAAATTGGATCCGGGTGGCTCTGATCCATTTTCGGACTGATATGAATCAAGGAATGGTGGGCCAACCGTCGGGGAAAAGCAAAAACCTCATGTACACTAGCCAACTGTATGTCATCCTTATGATGCGTACGCTTATGCTCAAGGAAAAAAACACACAAGCATACGTCCGCAGACACATTGCTTTACAAGCATACACACACACCTCCTCACTCTTCCAAGGTTCATTTGTCAACATGACAGCTGGACTCTTGGTGAGGTGGAGTTTGCCAAGCAGAATCCCTCGCTTGGTTAGCGGGAGCCAGAACATCCCTAGGAAACATTCTGACACACACTTAGGGGTTATGGTGTTGCCTTGTATGTGTGTGTATGTGTGTGTGTGCACATGGATGAGCAATTGTGTGCCTCTGCATGCACATAATGTGCATCTTTTCACAACAGCCAGCAGCAGCATGGCAAGGTCCAGCCCCTCTTCAGTTTCTGCCTGTGCTTGGCAGCGACGAGCTTGGCAAAGAACAGCCCATTTTGTCAGGCTTCCAGTCAACATCAAACCTGCCTACTGCTTCTACCCAAACACCTTTCCTCCATCTCTTACGCACTCGCAGCTGTGTCCTTTGACATCTGTTTACCTCATCATATCTCCAAAGTCTTTGTCTGGATCCAGTGTTCTGTGATTTTGTCTTTCCAACGACCCCTCACCTGTTTCCAGTGGAAATATGTCCATATGGGGATGTGGTGGGATGTTAGTGACCAATATCATCATCAACTGTTATTTAAGCTTTTATTTCTTACATGTTCAGAAGATTTGTCATATCAGTTTAAAAGTCAGAGCTTTTTTTTTTTTCTTTTTTTGCTATTTTGCTGTGTTCCTCAACCTTTTATAAGGTGCTCATGGAAAAAGAAAGAAATGCAACATTCCGATCTAGGGTGGAAAGCTCCATCCACTTTCTCATAATATGGATCCATCCCACCAGACAGATGTCCAACAAATCACACAAGTCCTGGCAGCTTCGCTGTTCTTTGTGTCTCCAGATGTTAAGCCTAAAGGACTTGAATCTTTTCAGGCATTCTGCTGATGCAACCCATTCCCAACCATTTTTATTTCCCGCTTCTTATTCTGACCATCCTCACACTTTTTTCTCTCCCCATTTTCTCTCCTGTCTGCATTTCTCTTCTTCACTGATGCCTGATGGATTTGGAAAGTGAAAAAAAAGAAGGAACGAGACGGAGAAAGTGGGCAATGAAGGCTGGACGGTGCAAAAATGTGTGGTTGTGTAAAGTGAAAGTTGTTGATGATGGTGGTGGTGGTGGTGGTGGTGGTGGTAGTGGTAGTGGGGAGCAGTAATGGCTGTGAAAAAAAAGTGCAGCTGCAGCAAATTTTGTGCCACTGTGAGCCTCTCTCCCTGTGCTTTTCCCTCTCCTACAAGTCTCTGACACTCTTTACTCTAATTACCCAGATTGAGTTTCCCGGGGATAAAGGGACGAGGGAGGAAAAGGGAGTAACAGGGGGTCCTTGATATTGTCCTTGTCAAAGCCTAGGGGAGCGACTGGAGAAGTTATTCATGCATCCATCACACTCCCAATTTCACAATTTAATCAATCTCCTAATGAAATAGGGTGACAGAGAGAGAGAGAGGGGGAGAGATCGGTAATAGTGAGATGACAGCCCTCACACTCTAACCCTGCTAAGCCAAAGCTAAGGGGTGCATCTGCCTCTTTGTCTGCCTCTACAATGCCTGTCTTATTTTCATTCTCCCACCCTGGAAGAGAGGAGTCATTCCATTGTTACCTCTGGGGAGAATAGCACTTCTAATTTGCCATAAGCCTACACTATTAAAGACCAGACTCCTTTCACAGTGCAATAATTGGAAAAGTCATTCACTGCTTACCTTCTATTACTCCATGTTATTTTCCCTAATGTGGAAGAAAGTCTTTTAATAATCTCACCTGCGTCAAGCTATCATTTAAATGACACAAAAGCACACAGAGCACACTGCCTCTCCATTTCATTCTTTCACACACTGTAATAGCCCCTCCATGCAGGATAAATCTGACATGGCATCTTTTTGGCCCTCTGTCCTCTGCTCCCCCCATAAATTTGGAAAAAAATTGCATGACATAAACCTGTCTGCGCATTGTGAAGAGTCGTGTGGCAGTAAAGTTAAAAAACAACTTTCTTGGCACCTCAGTCTTCATCGTCATTCATTTTAGAATTGATCTTGTGAAGTCAAACACATAATCGAAGCGCTAGCAGTGTGATGTGTATAAAATGTAAGGTGCCATTCTGAAGAATAGAAAGTGATCTGGTTGACATTTCAGAGCCAGAAGTAAAGATAACCATTTAATCTTGATGATCTGGACACAACTAAATAGCTTAATGGGATCAAGTGTTAATGTCAATGATAAATGTGAGCTGAATGACAGACACTATCACTGATCTCATTTACCATAAACATTTAACATTCCTATAATAGTGTGCTGCTGTATGCTGTAACATCTGATGATGATAATGATGATGATGTCAGCACATCTGAGATCAGAAAAGTTAACTAATGAAATGAATGAAAAAGTCAATCTGGATAGGTAA
>JBBBVU010000014.1:8232672-8275638 GCA_037177055.1 Atherinosoma microstoma
ATACATCTTAGACGCTACAGGCCCCAGTTTGCATGTTAAATGTTAAAGCTCATGACTCTGCAATTAGAACAAGGCTGAAAAAAACTCAGCTTGTTTGGAAGGAAAAGGCCTCTTCTATTCAGCGTAGCTTCGGTTTGCAAAGATGGAGCTGAGCAAACCTGAAGACATAGTAAAGATATGTCATCAGAATGCACAGCACTGTTACCACAGTGCACCTCATACTAACTGTCAACCATGGTGGTGGATGGCTGTTTTGGAGCCACGGGGCTCAGGAACCTACCAAAAGTCAGACCTTCACGCAACAACAGTGCTGTAAGAGAACAATTAATGAACAAATTCCTGCAAACCTCAATGAACTGAAGGAACATTTTAAAGAAAAACAGCATCTTAAAACAATGCTAGTGATCTCTTACTGATGTATGTTACCATCCATTTATCTTGTAAATTTATCTGGTAAAATCTATTAGGACTTTGCAGAGAAGATAACAACCTATCTGTAACAATATCCTTTGATGCTACAATTACATTTGCACTCATTTAGCAAGTAACAGAAGAGTGGTCTGGGATCTTTATAGACTTTCGGCAAAATTTTAAAGAATTATGAAGAGAAATATTCTCTATTAGCTGTGCTTGGCTGTTTCTAAATGAGTATATTATGATATTTATGATGGTCTGAATGTTCATGGGATGAACGTCCACACCAAATTTAAATGACAATTGATACGTACAGTATCAGTTCAACTCAAACACAAGGACAAAAAAGCCTGAACATCTCTGAAGCCATTCAGAAACCATAAATATCTGTGTTAAACTCTGTGAATACATCCAGTGTTACAGGATTAAACTTGATGAAATAAAACTTTTACCTGATGGTTTCCCTGGAAGAAAGAAAGGTCAGGGTGTCACCAACTGAAAGACTGAGACACGACTATGCAAATAATTTGTGCTAAAACTTTTGACAGACTTCATAAAAATTTACTCAACAGGAATCCTGGCCTGCCTTTGTACAGAAACATTAAGCATAATCAAAGTGTGAAGAAAAATCTTTCTTAAAAAGACCACAGAAAGCTTTTAATACAGACATAATCCTTGCTCACACTAAAGCAGACAGGTTGTGTGTCCATTTGACAGATGGTGTGCTTTAATGCTATGTCAACTAAAAAGCCCACTTTTAGAGGTTCTGTCTTTTCATGTATAACCAGTCAAATTATGTGACTTATTGACCAATTCCCGTGTTTTTTGTGGGACTGTAAAGCTTTACTGTCCTGTTGAAGAACTGTATCCTTATTTGTTCTTATCAGCATTTGTGTTTCGAGTAGTTATCCCTGTGTGTTGAACTTTGGAGCTGTGATAGGCCCAGTTTAAAGCTTCAAAAGGGTATTCTGTGACTTTTCTGCCTTTAAGTGAAAGACTGTTTCTACTGTCTTGCAGCTCACTGAACCAGTGCTATTTGTTGAAACAAAAGCACACTGCAGAACACCTAAATGACACATCCACACAAAGGGGGCCTTTGTGTCTGTGTGATGTTATGCAGTGTTCTTTTGCCAGAACGGGATTCTTTTTATTCTGACGACTTTCTTGATGTTCCAAATCAAAGTAGCTACACTCTCATGTGATGAATTTGACTTTTTTTTAACTTTGTTTGATAATTTCATCCTCCAAATCAGAAAGGATGATGCATAAGATAAAGTAATGCTGAAAAACTGGTAACAATAATTTTTCATTGAAAACATGAGGTGTTTTTCCTTGACACCAGTCATTTGAAGCTCTGTGCAAGACATAAAACACAAAGCTGAAGGGACTCTTCTTCATAATGTATTTAAAATGTATATTTTATTATAAATCGCCATGGTTTTCATTGTCATTTCAAGAGATGTCAAATTGCTTTTATAGACAAGTAACTGTGGTCAGTGTGGTCTACCCAGTACATGATTTGAAACTGTACCCAGTGGTGAGTGAAAGTCAGAAACTAATCCATGAAATGTGGCCTTGGCTTTTGTTTTGCAAAATATGACTATCTGAATCTGCTTTGACTGAAATGACTCAGACAGAAGGGCTTTAAGCTGAGATGTTGTGCCTGCAAACATTAATACAATATTACCTGCAAAATTAAAGGAAAGAATAAGCATAAACCAGTCTCCACATGGGTCTGTGCTACCGAGACATACATCATTTTTTGTGGTTATAGCTTCAGATCAATAAGAAAAAACTGATTGAAATGATGTAACTAAATTTATTGATGCAGTTTTAAACTTTTTTTTCTGTTTTTTCATTTATTTTAGTAGTGATCAGACTCTGATGCATCATCTCATCAGGGCAGTGAAAGGAATAAAGGAAGGGAATTGGAAAGGAACACCCCCTTCTCTCCCAGAGTCTAGAGACTAATAGGGGATGAGCAAAGAAAGGAGGTATCAAATACTTCTCATAAAGCTCCTCTGGTATCAAGAAGAGGTTTGAGATGGGGAGGAGGCGTCTTAAAGGAAAGTCAGCCTGGAAGGAAATATCTGACTGATTGGCTTGAAATGTAGCAAACAATGAAGACCATTGGACCAGTGTTGTGAAAACAGAATAAGGAGCGAGATGAGTTTGACAGCGTGGGAAAACAGAAGTGACAAAGCACAATAAAATGATCAGCCCAAACACCAGAAAATGAGAGTAGAGACAAGAGAAAAAATATCCTCCTTATTGATATATAGTGGGGATGGGCATTTTAGGTGATTTTTGAAGTCAAATAAGTCAGGCCTTTCAAAATCGATTAGTAGTGACATCATCAATAATGACATTAAAAAAATACCATTTTAGAAGGTAAATTGTAAAACATGTGTAAGATGTTGTGTTTATAATATGTGCGTTCCATACGCAGGTATATTTTTAAAATTGTGTGGACTCTAGCTTCCTTTTTTGTAAAGCAGGTAGATGAGAAAGTGGGTCAGGGAGACGTCAGGATCGAACCTGGTTGCGTGGTTTCTCACCCTTAGGATGCCGCTGTGCGGCAACCATGTCTGCTGTTGAGCAATTTTCAATAGTTTTTCTCATCTTTACAATTTCCATCTGTGGATAAATAAAGTATTTTGCTGTACACACAGACATTCCTTGTTCATTTCATTTAGCAACTGTAGGGGATACAAACTCTCCTTTGTAGTTGCTCCCAGTGTTATATATTAAGTTTCAGATGCATTTAAAGCTACTATTGACTCTTTCTTAGATCTCCATAAACAATCAGGCCTATTTTTGTTAGTTAAAGCAATAACTGGTTGTGCATCATTTTATGCTATAAGTTTGTTTACACTCTCTTTTCTTGTCAAGTCCTTTCAAATATGTGCCTGACAGTTTCACTTGATTTATACAAATATTGTGATATAATTATAGTCCAACTAATTTCAGGTCTTGTATGTGTCATTTCATGACAATTAGACTGCCCATAAGCTCACAATATGGTTTAAGATTTACATGTTCACCATGAAGTTACAATTAGACATACCAAATATCTCAAGGATCTTTGCTGTGTACCTCTCATGGTCCTTCTGGATTTTACCTTAGGTTTTTGTTAAATCAATGCCAAAGAAATGTGTAACTCTTCCCTGGTCTTTTGTCTTAAACTTAGCTTTCAGCATTTCTTTGGCACTATTTAGTGAACTGTATGCACATGCTCCAATACTGAGGTCATCAAAACCCAAATAGTCAGAATGGTCCTCTTATTTTCAGCATGCTTGGATTTTTGACAAAACCATTTTCACTAAAAATGATCATGAAACATTTTGTTCCGGTTGCATTGTAACTGCTTTGAATCATACATTGACTTGGTCACTTTGTAGATTAGTTTTTTCATTTGTCTGACTTCACTTTGTGTCCTTCAGGTTGCTCAATATATATTTAACAAAAATAGAAGCATGTAAATAGGCTGTTTTAACATACATCTAGTGTAGGTTCAAATCACAATGCATTGACTCCATACAGATATCATACTTGCAGTTGGCGAAATTGTCTCATTATAGTCTATTCCAGCAACTTGGCTATAGCCTTTCCTCACATTATGCCTTTTGCCTCTTATGTCTCAGTCCCATCTGCATTGTCCTTAACAGTGAAAACCCACTTACCTCCCACTGCATTTTTGCCTTCTGGCAGTGTGCTAAGTGTAAATGAATCATTTTTCTTTAAAGATTCAATTTCTTCCTTCATAACATTTGCCCATTTTTCTGACTCTGAAAAGTCATGGCCTCTTTGTCTGTGGTGTGTTACACATCAGCCAATCGCAGTAGTCAGCATTGGTTGACACATAGTCATCACTTTCAGCCTAACACTCACAGTCTTTTAATAATGAAGGACAGTTTGTCTTTCTTTGAGAGGAATATACATCCTTACTTTCCTCTTCTTGTGTTTTCTGTGTGTTGGGTTCAGATTTAGCCCTTTGTGTCACTTTTGGAATGTGATCTGCAGCTTTGGATTTTGACCTGATGGAGGCACATCTCTTCCTGACAGTCATTATCACTCACCTTTGGCTCTGTCTGAGTTTGACATTCAACCACTTTCTTAGTGACAAATTTGACTAGCTTGTGTTTCAGGACCTTCCCAGTATCTGGACAGTAGACAAGGTATGATGGGCTGTTATTGTCATAACCAAGAAAGATCTCCTTATAGCACCTTAGGTCTAACTTTTTCTTGTCCTGTCTGTATGCATGACAACCTCCAAACTCTCATCTTTGAAAGATCAGGTCTAAACATTTTTTTTAAAAAAACACTTCTTCCAAATCATTGCAGCAGTCATCCCAGCATATGTCCATAGTTCCTTAGGTAGTTTACTCTCTATAAACATACGCCTTACATTTCAGACAGTTTCTTTCAGGTGTTTTATTCTGATGGTGTGAGTAAGGTGCCGATGTGTCATGTGTGATGGCATTCTTATGTAACAGTGACTGTTGTACATAATCTCAATACCATTGTCTGATCTGACACATTTCAACTTCCCATAACAGACTGCATCTGTAATGAACTTTTCTGGCACTTTAACTGTGCCATTTCTTCCCTTCAGAAAGTAGACAAATATCACACATGAGTAATCATCAGTAAATGCTAGCATGTACTTAAATCCATTTTTAGCATTTGACTCTATAGGACCAACTTTATCTGTATGCACTAACTCAAGCACTGCGGATACGTCAGGATATACAGCGCTTGCGTCATCGACTTCTTCACTTTGTGTCCTTCTGTACTCAGCAAGTAGACCTCTGCATCGCCTCTCTTCAGTGTGACAGTGCTGGCCCTTGTTCCATCAGCCAGCTCTTGGAAATGTTCCTTCAGTTGGAAAGTTTCATTAAAATTGTGCCCTGGTTGGCTGCAGTTGAAGCGCAATATCTCTGTTGTCACCTTTTGTTGTGAAGCACCTTCATCACATTATCATCACTTGCATTGGCATGGAATATTTCTCTCTCTTTTTTTACTGCTTCTCAACTTTGTTTTGAACCCACCAAAGGTCGGCTTATCATCATCGCCTTGCTTTATGTGAAGTACAAATGGTTTGAACAATTCAGGCAAACCTTTCAGAATCATTGCAATCAGTAGGCCATCGCTCAGAGTCTCTTCGGCATTTCTGAGTTCCATGGTAGCAGTCTCAGCCCATATAATACAGTCTGTAATGCTTTTCACCGATAGCCCTTTGAAGTGATGTTCTCTTAGCTCATAGTGTAATTCTTCTCATCTCTGTCAAAAAATAACCTCAGGTTTTAATAATTCCCACCTTGGCCCTTAACCTGCTGCTGCTGTCGTCATGAAGACAGCATAGTCAGATTGATATGATAATTCATTGAGGAAACAATACATACACACTGATCCATTGGTGTGGATAAAAGGAGAGCCCATGTTGCCATGTTTTTCCATGTTGTGTAATTGTTGTGTGTATACATGCAATGTGTTGCTTAAGATAAGAAAGCTGTCTTACCTATAAGCACCACAATTAAAGGAACTTTCCTGACAGAAATTTTGAACAGGAAAAAAACACGTTTTAACTAAACTATAACAAAGATAAAGATCTCGAATGATCAACTAGTTGTTTGGATGTTGTTTGAAAAAATGCAATATATGCTGAATAATGTTTACTGTCTAATTCAGACAGGAGTTAGTTGTTTAATGACTTCTTTTTAGTCAGAGATTAACTGCTTGTAAAAATAACTGAGTGGATGTGAAATTAATTACATTGTCTTCCTTGATGTGACACATTCACCTCATCCATCAACAAAATGGCCCAATATTTCAAATTACAAGTTTTCCTTAAGAGGCTTTACCATATGTAGAGCAGGCTGTACTTCCAGCACGAGGTAAAACAAGCAATGGACTTTTAAGATGGACTACAGAATGTACAGGCTCAGCAGTATTACATTTTCAATCAGGAAAGTGAGATTATAGACAGAATAATTTCTTATTTTTATATAACAAGAATGTGTGATACACTGGCATTCTGGATCCTGTTCTTGAGTTTTGTTTGTTTCTTTAATGAATGTTTTTTTTTTATTATTGGGAATGAACAATAATCAGGAAAGTTGTAACCCTACTGTGAAGTTTTAAAAAAATCACATCAATAGCATACATCAGTAAGTACAGTTTAAACAGTAAGTAGTGAAGATATGTTTGTCATTTGCAGTGTATTGTGTGTGTTCTGTAACATTGTTCAGTACTTTCTACTTTCTGGTGGTTGTAATGCAGCTCCAGTCTGCTGGTTTTATTTCACAAGCTAAAGTTAAAAAGAAAAAAAAATATACGTTAAAAATTTGATTGGTTCTACTTTGTCATTCAGTGGTTTTCTGTAAGAAAAATAAAATCTATTCCGTGCACAATGCATTTAACATTAGCTGAAGATAAACTCACACTACTACAGGTCGCTGAATCTAACTTTTAACAGTGTGCAACTGAGTTGAGACTGGGGACTCATACATTAAAATTCCAACACAGCAAGTTATCAAAACCCAGCAAAGATATATATTTTTTTTAATATAATGCAAGTTGGAGTATAAATATTTAAACAATGGACTTGTCATCCATATTTTGTAAACAACATCATTGTGGATATGCCACATGTACAGTACAGAATGTATATGCCTCCATTATCCAAGAGAAAGGCCAAAGAGACTTTAACTAACAGAAAACATGAATGAGCAACTCTCTGTGGGATTCACTGGGCATGGAGCTCAACAAATCCGGGTATTTCATCTACTTGGAAGCTAGCTGATCCAAAGCGAACCCATCCTTTTGCCAAACAGATGGGGCCTGATCCACATGACCTTCTCTCCACCACAGAGACCTGGAATGAGGACAAATTGCACAAACACACAACAAGCAAAACTCAAACACCATTCACACAGGAAGTTGAGAGGGGACAAATACACAGAGGGAATAGGGAAACAAGGATGCACAAGAGGAGAAAAAAATCGGCAGAATCCCTAACATTCAAGACAGAGGGAGGCCGGCACAGTATCAACAACTTCTCAAAGAAGGTGCAAAAGCAATTTTTCTGGGATTGTCCTCCTCAAAATGTGCCGATGAAGCATATATTCATTCAGGAAAATAATAGCTATAGCTATCTTGAAATAATCTGCTGCCTTTAGTGGTTGTGAGGGTAACTGCATGTGAGAGTTAAAAATAGCATCCATGTAGATGACAGTTCCATTGTAAAAAAAAAAATATTTTAGTCATAAACATGATCAATCATTAGGATTTCTAACCAGAACAGATTATTTTTGCTACGACCACAGTCATTTTATATTTTAAAGTGTCGTCATGCATATTGACAGAACATATGTCGGCCACAATCTCTTGTTCCACAAAAATCCATGCACATCATTTACCTGCTCCATCCGTTCCCCCCTATTCTTCCTAGTCCAGACTTTGTGGCTTTTTAAATGGTAGATCTGACCGTGGAATCTGCTCTGAAGTGGAAATGCTGATATTATTCATATTTCATTCATGCTTATAATACAAAATTATTTCTAAAAGGTGTGAACAGAGAACTTGATGATTTCTTCAGTACAAAATCTCTGGTTGCTTTTTGCTTTGGTAAAAATGTCTACTTTTGGATTTGTATTACAGCACAAGGGTTAGATAATTGCTTACTGAGATAACTTCCGGGTTAACTCGGGGTTTTCATTATCAGAAAGGTGGTTCACTTCTTACCGGGCTATAATGTTAAGATAAGTGATCAACACGTAAAAGCAATGCCTTCTGACCAATTTTTTTCTATTCATTTTTTAAATAGAAAAAAAAAATTGGCCCTTAGACAGTGAAACTCTTAGACATTTCTACAACTCTGATTAGAGTCTAACACTGATTATAATGTTTGACTTTTCACTGGGAAGCATCTTTGTGCAAGATATGTCAGCAGTTAGGAATGCTTGTGTACTTTTGCTTATATTTTATTAAAAAAATTGTTATGATTTGATATATCATTTATAATTTTCATTAATCGATAGTAGCAACACCTGCAGCACATTAATACAATGCAATGTACGACTGTAAATCATCAGATCTATGGTTTCCCTATCTTATACTTTTACTTAGTAAGCATTCCTTTCCTGCTTTGTTTTCAGCAGCTGTTTTGCTTTTCAGCATGTATGATTTTGAATGGTCATCTTAGGCCAGTGCCAACTATTTTACATAAACACACACATATTCAGAACCAGAAAACTAAGGCTGACTAACAGGAATAACCAGTGATTAGCAAAATGTCTGTTGTTAGGGTTAGCCAAGTCTAACAGAACAACTCTGAGTCCTGCCATCTGCAAACATGCAAGAGATGACTGCATTTCTGGAGAAAAAGGATAGCAAATTATTATTTCCACCTTGGGAGAAGAGATAGAAGTGGTTGAGGACTACAGATATCTGGGATTTAAGTTGGACAACAAGTTAGGCTGGAAATGCAACACCAGAGGCTATCTAAGAAAGGAGAGAGCAGACTCTACTTCTTGATGAATGTTAGATCCTTCAGTGTCTGCCTCAAGATGTTGCATAACTTCTAGTCTGTTGCAGAAAGAGCAATCTGTTTTGCAGCCATCTGTTGGTGCAGCAGCATCATGGGCAGAGACTTAAATAAACTGAACAAACTGATCAAGAGGGTTGGCCCTGTGCTTGGGAACAACTCTTGAGTCCCTGGAGCTGATTGTTCAGTGAAGAGTGCTGTTTCTGAACATGATGGACAATTCTTCACACCCTCTATGGTGAGGAAACAACAGCATGTTTAATGAGAAACTCCTTAAGGTCTGCAGCAAAACAGCAAGATAAAGAGGGGGGGCATTATTGACAACAGCCAAAAAAACAAACATATTTTTTTGTTTAATTCATATGTTTTATAGTACAGGCTCCGGGGCTAATATAAGCTGCTTTTCATCAAAAATGCTTTTTATCATGATTTTTCTGTCATCTACAAACTTATTAAGTGTGCTAGCTTCATCAGTGTCTGAAAACATTGCAAATTTAATTTTGAATTGTGTATACTTACCCTGAGCTTCTCCATGTTTCTTCCTTTGCATTACTTTTAGTGACTTCTCTCTTAATCTGCTGCTGTGGGTTGAGGAAAAGCTCAAGTATTGTGGTAAACAAGGGGAAATGGTAGTATTCTTATAAACGTAGATGTATAACACAAAACAGGAAAATCCAGATGAAAATAAGATAAGATGCCTAAAAAACTTTTACTATCACAGTAAAATGTGATAAGTTGACATATATCCAGATTTTGGAAGCTAACATTCAACAAAAATGTGTGGAGCTTTATGAGTTCAGCCTCCCCAAACATTAAACTAATATCCCTGTGTTCAACTATCTGAAGATTAATCCAACACAACAGCTCAATTTTTATTTTATTTTTATTTTTTCTCACAACAGCTAAAATTGGGGGACAACATAATGCTGTAGGATGACATAATATCCCTTTAAAAAAATGAAATAAATAATATTAGTAATTAGAGGATTAAACTACTCAAGATGCGAAATCATTTTTTAAAGAGTATCCCCAGACACAAAAGATGGAAATCAGCAAAGATTTAGTCAGCAGAATTATAAATAATAATGAAGATCATGAAACGTCTACTGGTAGAAAACATTGTAAATCAACAAGGACATGCACATTAGAGCTCTCCCACTATCCCAAAACACCATCTGTTAAAAGCAATAATGCTAACACACTAAGTGAAAAAAAAATAAAACAAAAGTACTCTTGGAAAAAAAAAACTGTCTTGAAAATAAGGTTGCTGATTGCAGATCTCAGTGATGTAGGAGAATTTTTTGGTGTGGTAAGAACATAAAAGGACCAAAACACGTCTCTATTCTTTAAAAGTATAGTTTAACCAGTAGGTACAAAAAACTATGTTAAAGTAAACAAGATTATCTAAACAGAATCAAAAACTGTGTTAAATTGTTTATAAAAACAGCTTTTGCTATAAATCTAGTCTCTTCCATCCTTTCAGTTCATTTAAAAGAAATGATCAAAATATCTACTTTTCTTTTTACTCTGTTAGGACAATGAGCTCTAATTTTCTTTCAGGTTTTATGTTTTTTACCAGCTATCCTGTATTTATAGGAGTTTTGAGTGTTTTTTATCTCCTTTTGGTTATTGTTGAACCTCAAACCTGAATCTTTAACAAAGATTTGATTTTACAAGGGGATGAATACATTTCGACCCTCATTAGGCAACTTCATTGTGCAAAATTAATTGGCAACTAAATCAAAAGTATAGCTCGTCTTCCCTTTAACAGCCATCATTAACTCTTCATGTATGCAGTCTGTCGGTTTCATGATTCGTCTTTGATCACCTTTCGCTGAAGGAGCAACCACGGCTTCCTAATTTCTCTTTAGACAGGTTTATCGTCTTTCCTCTTTCTAAATATGACAATTCAGAGGTGGCCCACAAGTCCTCTGTAGGATTTAAGTGAGGCGAGAAAGAGTCATTTTTCTTACCTTTGCTGTCATGAAGTTTTATCTTACAAATATGTATTAAATGTTACTTAATGCTACAGACTTCTTTATAACTTCTTGTCTCTTCAGTACATATGAGAAAAGTATTTTCCAGAAAAATAACCACAGATTTAAAAGTTTCTCACTCTCACTCCATATAGCCTGACAATATCCAGCACATTCATCCTTAATAATAGTAGCCCACAGCAGCACCTCCTTCACCTTGCTGTTAGTACTCTGTGTCCATTAGGGATCCAGTCACAGGCCCATCCATCTGCTTTTAGGTGTTTCATGGCCCACTCTTAACACTTCTGCTAGTGTCTCTTATTTAGCTGAGCATGTTAGATCGGGTATCAGCCTTCTTTTATCGACCATGTTTTTAAGACTTGACACCGTGTTCCTCTGGACCCTCCAGTTAGGCTACAGTTCTGAAACATGGTTGCACTGGACAATATTGAGTTTCTGGTAAACTTGCATGTCTGGTACAACCCAGCTGACCATTTGCACCAGAAGTGTGATTGTTAAAGATCAACTCTTTCTAAAGTGTTGCATTTTATCTGAAACACACTTATCAACTTTTGACTTTTCATTGTCATGGAAATCTCTTTCCTGACCTGTTTTCTGAGTTAATACAAATACCAGAGAATAATGCACAACTTAGTAGTAGATATCAATCACTTAGGCCCCATCTTCATTCATAGCACATCGCCTGAATGAGAACATATGCTGTAAACATTCAAGGCCATGTGGTTTGGAGTAGAAAAATGTGCAGAGATAATTTCGAGGTCAGAATGCTCTCCACATTATGATTGTGCACATAATGCATGTTTATGGGGGGGTGTCAAATATCAGAGAACTTGCACATTGACCTACATTGCTTTATTTGCAATATCTATCCATACACCACTCTTTCTGTTTTGCACAACCACTGCATATGCTTATATCTTTGCAGAACGCATAGAGCATCTAAGCTTTCATTTCAGTTTGCAGTTATTTGTATTGTACTGTTATTATCCTAAGATGTGATATTGAATGTCTGCACTGACAACAGAGGAAGTATTTGGATAGTAAAGTGTTAGTTTACAATAAACTCAAGTAACAATTAATTCCTGTGCACCTCAGTGGCTGCAGTGATAGCACTTCTGTGTTATTCATCTTCCTCTCTTCATCTCCTTGTGTCTGTTTTCCCCGAAGACCCGGCATGATAATTTCTCATTTGATTTAGATTTGCCTGGCAGAGAAGAGCTAAGCTCACTGATAAGATCTCCTTAAGATCCAGACAAGTTGTCAGTAATGAAGGAAATAGCTTTGATCCGTCGACAAATGGGTCATTTAGACAGCGTCTGGTTTCTGACGCCTGATGATACAGTCATGACTCTCAGTCTCTCTTAGATGAGTGCTCTGTGTCCAATCTCTCTCTCTCTTTCTCTCTCTCTCTCTCTCTCTCTCTCTCACACTCTCTCTTTCCTGTAGACTTGTGTGAATACAAACTGTCAAGACAATAAAGGCAAAATCAGAGGAGCGTGAGATAAAGACAAAGAAAAAAACAGCTTCTGATTATTATTGTTGCCACACTAGAAAATTAATTCCTTTGTAATTTACTTTCTTTAATAGACACAATGAGTGTGTGTATGCTCCTGTGAGGTACAAGATAGTGCCATAAGGCGAGCAAGAGAGAACGACTTTGCATCTTTTCATTAAAGAAAATACAAAGCACTTATGTAGTTATGAGAAGCTCTTTGTGTTTATCTCATCCTGGACTTTTTTCAACCAGTTCTCTCCTTTTCTGAAGTGAAAATGGCAGAATGGGAGTGAGAGCTGCCTGTTATTGAAGTGACATCCTGCCTGTCACAATATTCTGTGATTCAAGAAGGGGACTGATAGCATGCAACAAGAGCTCTCTAGTTCATTTTTCACTACATCCATTACTGGATGAATTAATGCTATACACATGAGATTTATTACATTCATTATTAATCATCAAGGCAGCAGCACTTTGTTATATCTTGGCTTGTTACTCTGAACTGTCCAAGCAAGTTTAGTGGAAGAATTTTAGGCAAAATAATTTTCTTGTCTAAACATTTTCAAATGATTACTTAGTTTTGACAAACAAGATCTTTGTGCACTGGAGAGAACAATTATGCACGATTGTGTGTACATTAGTACACTCATGCATCCTTGCAGAATCAGAAACGCATCGGGATAAAGATTCAGGTGGCATTCAGCAGTCCTAGAGATGTGCATGTGGACATTGTGGGAGGGAGAGCTAACTGGCTGGAATGACTGTGGGAACATGCAGCTGAATCTCCCACATCCCCTCCACCCATAGCAGGACAACTTGGAAATGGGTGGAAAATCAGGGGGGCGGGGAAAACCCAAATGGAATTACGGAGAGCTATCACTTCCTAACTGGTGAGGATTTATATGCCACTGCCAAGGCCAAAGGATTGAAGTAATTTCATTTTTCATGCATGGCTTCTGTCCCGACAGAGACCTAAAGGGAAGAGAAGGAGTGATCAGAGAGCACAGTGGAGGGAAGAGATGAGTAGAGAAACAAGAGTGGAAATGAGGGAAAAAGAGGGAAGAGAAAGAGACACAGTTGGCTAAGTAATAGCTACTTGCATTGAAGTGCTGTAAGAGGTATAGGTGCCGCTGTGCTGCAGTGTAACGTCAGAACTGAGAGTTCAACAAAGCCGCTAGCTGAATATTTGCTAGTTTGCCAGTTTAACGACCAGAGTAACTTTCAAGAAATAGCACTCGATGCTTGCAGCTCATTAATAATCATAGCTGTCAGCAGTAATTCACTGAGATATGTGCAAAGCATGATGACATGGTCCCCCTATCATAAGGAAAATGCACACGTTCAGATATGCACAAACAGATGTAGCAGAAGCCGTGACAACCGCTCTTTATGGAGAGAAGTTGTGTAAAACTGATCTCATTTGTTTGATTAAAAAGACACACCTCAATCCAACGACTGTAACAGAGAGTTGAGCTGAAGGAGAGGGTTGGAAGGAAGATACCAACCCCTTCAGTAATAGTGACAAGCTTTTACCCCATCGGTTAGAAGAGCCCACATGACACCTGCCTAATGCCGTATGTCCTTCCCTCGTCCTTGTTAGTTCCTTCAGCTATTTTCTCAGCAGGGCAGAATTCCTGGCGTGTCAAAAGTGTGGCTAAATTGGTTTCGAGTGGTGAAAGATGGAGACAACTTTGGACAGTCTAACTCCTCTGTTGCACTCAGCTCATTGATTAGAAGAAGAAAAAAACAGCCTGTTCCTCTGTGTCTATGTGTGTATGTGTGTGTGTCTGTAAAGTAAGTGCCTGCATACTAGAGTAAGTGTATGATTGAGTCATTTTGATCCACCAGCTGATTTCATGGGTTGTCATGTAGTTAATGGACAGAAATGGAATGCTAGGAGGTTTTGACTCTATTTTGGCACTAAACTTAATAACTCAGGCAAATGATTCCCAATTACACAGCACTTGAGTCCAAATCACAGGGCATCACAGTGCACTTAATGCTCCTATTAGTTTCCTGCATGACGAGGAAAGGTGGACCAAAAACGGAGACCTATTCTTCAAAAGAACATTCTGCTTCCCATATGTCACAGTTATTATATTATTCTCTTCTTGTCTGCACCTCTTTATTCAAGATTGACTCAACTTTTAGTATGTTTCGTGTTCTAATTAAGTAAGTTTCTAGCACATGGGGTCATTTTCTTATATTGTGATTGACATTTTTGTTCATGGCATGTCAGCAGTTCCAGTATGTCTCTCTAACATCTTATACTCAACTATTCTACCTGTCAGGGTGAGCAGTAAATGTACGTTGATTTAATTTCTCTCACCCCACAGTGTTGAATTCAGTTTTTTTCTTTTTAAAGCCGTCCAAGTTCTGTCATACAGAATGCATGCTGCTCCCTGCAGCAGCACTAATGGAATCTTTGAGTATGTAGAGGCCAGAAATGCCAAATTGCGATAAGTGTGTGTGCATATTTGTATTACTCATGTTGTTGGGATGGAGATATGTACACATATCTACATTTATGGTGAGTACAAACAGTGCTCCCGTGAAGTAAATCATATATTTTAAGGTAAAGACTGGGTGTAAGGCTGGGGGAGGATTAGGTTAAGCCAAGAATTGTTTATGGCTGAGGAACGGCTATGTGTCTAATGTCCTCAAGAGTTTTGAAAAAATTCAACAATGTGTGCGTATGCTGGTGTGTCTGTATATATGTTTTCTCGTGAATAAAATAAGGTTTCACTGAACAAAGTTACAAAGCTCCAGTGCTGTATATCACAAACTCCAACTTGAATAAAAGTTTATATTGCAGAAAAAAGCCATTGGTAAGCTGTGAAAATATTCTCTTACTTTAGCTTCGCTGACAAAACAGAAAAACAGAGATAAAGACAAGAAACAATCAGAGATAAAGTTGCATAGCCTGCTGAGATGCATTGTGAGATTTCCTTCACCCGTTTGATTGAGTATTCCTCTTTGTTTGTGATGCAGATTCGTTCAGACCAGGACCAAGACATCTCAATCCGATACAGCATCACTGGCGTAGGAGCGGATCAACCACCCAATGAGGTGTTTAATATTGACCCTGTGCTTGGAAAGATGTTTGTCACCAAACCTCTGGATCGCGAACATCGCTCCTCTTATCATGTGAGTACTTATCAGGAGGTACAAATGATAAAATGCCCCGTTCACATCTTTACTCTTGTAGGTGCAGCTGCACTGCATGAAAAGCATAGATGTGAGTTAAGAGAATGGGGTAATTAATCATTAAACTCACAGTCCATCACATTATCAACTGCTGAATTAGAAGTAGTTGCATATGATGGAAAAACACAAGGTAGAAAGAAAAAATGGCTTACTCCAGTAGCAAGAAGTAGGCACATAAATAACCATGGGTACACACCGATCACCGTAACCAGTGACAAGTATAGTGATCATTTTGTTACAATATAATGTTATACTGGAAGGCCCTGGATCTTGGAAACTGGAAGTTATTTTGACATACACTGCCCACAAAACTATTGTTCCAGTACAGCTGCAGGACAACAGCAGTCCACAACAGAAGGTGAGTCCTCCAGAAAGAGAAATGCATCCAGCCGAAGCACAAAAAAATAGTCAGGGATGGTTCAAGGAACACAATAAAGAGTTCCAAGTGTCGACTCCATCTCCAAACTTCCCAGATCACAATCCGATTAAGCACTCACTGTATGCTGTGGTTCAGTGTCCATGACCCAACACAATTTAAATCTGGTCGTCAGTATAATGGCCACCAGCAACACATACAGTACATCGGCTGGTTTTATCATTCTAGCCAATCAGTGTTTTATTTGCTGTCTTTCTGACATGAGACAATCTTTCCAATATCTCTGAGTAGAAATAGCTTTACATTTGCAACGCTTCCATTCACTTTCTACTGGGATATTAAAAGTTATTCCTGTCCATTACATTTTCATACTGACTGATTCAGATTTAACACTTAATTTAAATGAAAATGTTTTTTTTTGTTGTTTTTTTTGTTTTTTTAATGGGTTGTGGGGAAAGGTGTGGAGCTGTTAGTATTTTCATCTGACAACTTAAATTTAGGAAATTTCCCAAAAAGTGGGCTTGGTGAAACGTCTTTGTTCTTTAACAATGAAGAAAAAATTCTGGTTTTCTGTTCAGATAAGATGGGTAACCTGAACTCTGGCTCAGTCACCATGGTAACTGAGCCAGAACATAAGAATCTCCTACATCCTTCCTAGCCAGAAGCAGCTATCAGACAGAGAGTATGCATTTTTAGCATTACATCTGCATTTTAAGTTCTTGATTAGACATTGGTGATGAATTTATGAAAATAACTAGACAGCAAAACTAACCGTTAAAGTTTCCTTATCTTTCTTTGCTTTTTTGTTTCCCAGGATCATTTACTGAAAAAAAAATTCTGGCTTTCAGAAAAATCTTAAGTAGGATATTAGTCTGAAAATAATATTCTCTTGGGGGATAAAAAAAGTAAATAAAAAAATGTGAATGTATTTATTTCAAGAAAATACTTGAAATGAAGTTGTAATTGTGAACTTTTAAGTATAATATACCAAATCTGTTTGAACTCTGTATATTTTTCTTTTTCTTTTTTTTTCTTTTTTTTTTTATTTCACTTGCAGTTGCTTCCAAAGCATCTTGTGCCATGACTTCCATCAAGTCAGAATAGACTTTATTTTATATAACTGTACCACTTTTTCAGTATTAAATGAAAGTGTTGCTAAATATTAAATGAGCTTTTCCAAACTTGAGTATATATCAAAGCTCAACTGAAAATAACTGTTTGTAGTCATCATGCATGCAGTCAAATATGAGCGGAGATAAATATGACTGAATTTTTTCATATCAGCTGCACTGGACATGAAAGTCTCTTCCATCTCAAGGATCATAAACTCAGATTTCAGGGATTGTTTGTTTGGGTTTTTTTTCATGATAAGAACTCCAAACAGTGCCAGGTCACGATTTCAAATAATGAAACTCTGCATTCAGAAAACTTAAAGGTGGTGGTTTTCCTTCAAATAAAGCCAGATTACCTGTTGCCTACCTCCCAACACAAGACTGCACTGCAATTGTTAATAAAAAACATTGAGCCAAATCCAGAGCGGGATTTAAGTTAATCAATTTGGACCTTGACCCATCTTGGGATATGTTTTTGTGTATCATAACTTTCATAGCAATCCTCACAGAAAAACTACACAAACTGAACTAATCACATAACCTCCTCCACGGTGGTAATAAGTAAATCATCTCCTTGATTTAACCAACTTTATTTAGCATACAGCCATTGATCTTTTGTGTTTCTGTATTTGCCTCTACTGTATTTTTTTAGTTTTATGGCCACTTTCATCAGAGTTATAGTCCTGGTAAACTGGCAGGTCTAACCTTTCAGTGGGAGTTGAGCAAATTTACATCCAAGAGAAACTGCAATCGATGAGGCCATTTGTTTAGAAGAGGGAATTCATGCTTATCGTTCCCTTTTTGTTGTGGTTGAAAGAGTGAGTTCAGAATACAAAATAAAGTAAAGAGAAAGCAAATGAGACAAGGTAGAGATGTGTGTGCAAACAGATGGAGAAAGGTGTTGCAGCTCATTCGGGGCATTTTAAACTAGATGCTGGTAAAGCTTCATAAAGGCAGTTAAGCAGTAACTGCTCCAAAAATCTTTAAAGTGAAGATGGTCTTCTTTATCGTCCACCGTTATCTACGAAGTTGCTGTGCACAAAGTTTGACTCTCTGGTCCTCCTTCGGTTTACTTCATATTTAATGCAAGGACAGAACAAAGTTATGCTCGAGTTCTTTTTATTTCAAAAGAATAAGCACTCTGAAATTCAAAACCGGCCACGCAGCGAGATGCATTCTTATGAGGAAACAAACCTTGAAGCTTCTGATTCTGCCGTTATCTATATCAGGATGCTGCCTCTCGCCAATTGCAGAGCACTGCCTCATATAGTTTATTCCCCCCACAACTCTCCCTGCCTTTCAAGATAATAACTTTAATGTGAACAGAATTACATTTTACATTCTTTAAACATGGCGGTAATCTCTGACTCCCGCTGTTATTGAATTAGGATGTGGGTTCATTCGGTATGGAGGGACGAGGATGGGTTAAGATAAGGGGTCTGGCTCCCAGCCTGCTACAGCACAGAGATATGCAATGACAGCACGTGGTTATTGAGTGCAGGACAGATCAGACAATGCGGTGGAAAAAGTAAAGTCAAATTAACCTCAGCGAGACCTGAAGACGCCATTTTGTGGGAGGTGCAGAGAGGAAACTGGTGGAGAGGAGAGGATGGGCAGGAGAGGAGAGGATTTTCACCTCACTGAGGAGGGGAATACTACTCATTCTGCTTTCTTCCATTTCTTTTATTCTATTTATCGGGCTCTTATGCTCCTGCATAAAAGCCTGCGGCAGCGTTTTGCTATCAAAGTACAATAACAGCAAACCTCCATACATGTTAGATTCTTATTTCCCATCCATTTTCTCATGTTTTTTACAGTTCGGTCACTTTTCCTTCTAAAATTCGAAGCATATCTATAATATCAAGAGTCCTTGGTCTGAAATTGATTCATGATGTCTTTACTGAATAAATATTTTCAAGGCTATGTTGTTTGGATGTCAATGCTATTTATTTATTTATTTTTTTTTACGAAACATTCTGAGTGCTTGAAGCTGACAGAAATACAGAAATGTTACTGAATAAGTCGCACTCAGGGATATAAACATTCCAAGTAAGGTCAAGTGAATCAAAACACGAAAGCATCCATATGTTTATGTTGAGATGCCCACCCCCCCCTTAAGCCTGTTAGTTTGACCTTTTTTTATAGGAGAAGAAACAAAAGTCTTACATGTACGTTTTCCTGATAATTCATTTATTTTGTCTGGTTTGATTTGTTTTATTGAGTTGGTTTTTCTTTCCTTCTAGATTTCATGAGCTGAAAAGCAGGAAGTATGCATTTTGCAGAATGTTATTCCGGTAAAAACGTTCTGTCCAAAGTTTGTGTGAAATCCTAGTTGTGATTTCATTGATCTGAGCGCAGCTGAGTTGAATTTGAGATAGGCTGAATGTTTTTGTGGTGTCAGAGGGAAGTGAAGAGATTTCAGGGCTCTCTTTCAAACAAAACCAGACAGAATGTCGGACAGGGAGCCAACGTTGAATTTCTAAAACAAACACTATGCTTTTCCAACCAATACTGAAATACAGAGTTTCTTGTTCGGTTCTGACAGAGATAAAAACTTCTGGAGACAAAGTGTAAAAGAGATAAGAAGTCAGGAGAAAGAGCACATTGTAAAAGCAATTTCTCTGCAAGAGGAGCATCTTGAATTTTCTGTCAATATATCTGATATTGCTGTTAAGATTTTGGAAATACTTTTGAAGTTGTTACACAGTTAGATTTAGTAATGAAGGTTTTATCTGGCTGTGAAAAGAGAAGTGTTGTTTTAATTCTTCATTTTGTTTTAATTGGGCAATGTTGAGAAAGAAAAACTCTTGCCTGCAGTTGTTTGGTGTTTTTTTTACGTGTTTCTTTCTTTGTTTTGTCATGAGAGAATGCTTGGGCTCTTCAACCTGACAGAAAAAATAATTCTATATGATATCTCAAGCAACTACAACATTAAAGCCCCTGACAGGGTAAATCTTATCTTAACATTGTGGTAAATCTGGGGGGGGGCATTCGATCCTGAGATTCATTTGAGTGTTGATATGTCATCTACTTCAATATAAACATTGTTGCAAACCAACTATACATCCCCCAAGTCAACCTCACTCCCTGTCAGCGGGAGCCTCCTGCAGGAGGATAAGTAGCCCCTCTGAAAGCGATGACCTGACTTTAAACCTCCCAAGATCCCAGTTGGATCGAGTGGACAGTCAGATTGACAGATCAAAGTGCCCCAAGGATTTTCCATCCAACATCCCACAACCAAGGACACCCTAGTGTGTCCTATTCCCATGCTCCAATGTGTCAACCCTGTCTTGGACCCGCACAATATTGGTTGATTGATTCTAGGTGCTCTAAATGTTTAATATTTTTAGAAAGATATCTAGAGATCCTAATTCACCTTGTGGCAAAACAAATAGATCCAAACGTACACGAGGGATGATAAAGTTATGAAGAACTGTTCACAGCAAGAAGAGAAAGGAGTCCTGCAGCCCCAGTGAGTCCTCATCTCAGCATTAATATGTCAAATAGCTTTACACAGTAATTCAAAACTATCAAGATTTTCAAGAAACAAGGAACAACTTATTCCCTGCAGAACTCTGAATTGTAAGAAGTTACCTGCCATGCTTTTATTTGTTGTGGGGTTTAGTGTGTAAACATATCCAGAATGTAAACACAGCATGCAAAGACTTTACACAGAGCCAATAATCAATATTTCCCTGGGAACATCATCATTTAGTTGAAGATTGTATAGCTAAAGCCAATACAAGCACTTAAAAGTCTTTTTTTCAAATCTGTTCACAACTTTCTTCTACCACAATAGCAGTGATAGGATGTAATCTTTTTTTCATTTGTTTGTCTCCCAGCTGCGAGCACATGCTGTGGACATGAATGGCAACCAGGTTGAGAACCCCATCGACTTGTATATCTTCGTCATCGACATGAATGACAATCGACCCGAGTTCAAAAACCAGGTCTATAATGGTTCTGTGGATGAAGGCTCAAAACCAGGTAAGACATCAATGGACAGATGGGCAAGACAATAAGGGATGTATACAACAGAGATGTATTAGTTAGCACAAAGCTCAGATATGTGGGCAGAAAACAGAGTTGCTTGTTTGGTAAAGTTAAAAGTGTGAATGTTTGTTGGAAGAGAGAATTTTCCATTCTCCTTGATTTAGCTGACAGGTGGAGAATCTGTCTCCTACAGGGACTTGTCATTTAGCCATAAACCAAAGAAGGTGTTCATGCTGGAGAAGTGTTTGAGGATTAAATGCACCACAGTGTACCATCACTGGGTCATTTCATTTCTAACCTCACCGAAGAATCAGAGATGAGCTCTCTGTGCAAGCTTTTGTGAGCCTGATAAGCCAGTGTTTAGAGCACCAGTGACTAACTAAAGAGGTGTCCAGGTGCTCATTTCTTTTTCTAACTTTGATGCTTTCTTTTTTCTTCCTCATTTTATTTTATCTGTTTTTCGTTCCTCTTCAGCTGTTGTTCCCTCTCCCTCGGCCCTGCCCCGCGTAGCACACAAGCCTCTGTGGCTAGCGTGACATTCAGCTGAACAATAGTCATAGAAAAGAGACTTTCAGAATTTAGAGCTCCAGTGGTTTCAATGGAAGGCCAATTACAGACTTGAATTAGTTTGCAAATTAAAGAGTCATTATAGGAACGTAATCCTGTCAGGCACAGCTTAGGACGCCCATACAAAGGGTCCACATTAAACCCCCTAAGAGTGCAGCTTAATGAAATTACCCCAGTGATGTGTGACACATTGTGATTTTTCATCTCTCTTTTTATGTATCCCTCCATCTTCAGAAAAAAATAAATAAATATTGGGTGGAGGACTGATCATCACTCCACTTGAACTCAAACCAAACACAGAATCTGTCCTCTATCGCCCCCTCCCTCCCTCTCTCTGTTCATAACAGCTTTTTCCCCCTCGTCTCGCTGAGAGGGCTTTAGAGTGCTCCCTCCGGCCGAGTCATTGACAAATGTTGCTTTGAAATGTAATGAAGTTTGAAATGGGAGCTGCAGTTACAATTATCCTCGGACAGGGGCTGTCACTGGCATGATATCACTATCTCTGGCAATTAGAATCAGCTACGAGAGTGGAAGAAAGAGATGGAGAGATTGGGTGACAGGGAGTGATCCCACAGAGTTTTATGAGTGTGCAGAAGCTGGAAAGCAAACAAATGGAGCATTCATGGGAGGATTGGGGCTTTTTTCGCCGCAACAGATCTGTGTCTGCATTAGGGAAGGTTCATTCATTAAGGCAAATGAAGCAATATTTAAACAAAAAGTGGATAAACGGCATGCATGGAAATAAACAGCATTTGTCTGTTATCTTTAACAATTAATTATGTCCTGCTGCTGTTTAGTGGATTGACTAACTGACAGGAAGATGTATGAACTACTTCACTATTTTGAATCATTTGTGTCTGTTATCACACTTTAGTTTCAAGTTGACTGACAGCAGTCAGTGCTAAAAGATTTACTTTGCTCACGTCCTTTTGATTTTATGTCCCTCCATTACATTAAAACAACCAGAGATTATCGCGATAGATCTTTTGCTTTTTTGAAAAATGAATGTTGTTGTCCTTGCAACCACATGAGTCATGAAGGAAAAGGGGGCAGTGTCAGGTTGCTCTCATAAAATTTGAACTCTTAGTTTGTCAATTTATTTAACCAGTGGGAGAAGTTTACCCTCAAGGCTTTCTGCAAGAAATATTTTCGGAAGGTAAGCTAGGACAACACTCAAAGTCTGCGCATGAAGCAGGTAATGATGAATGCCTCTGTTATGAGAGCAAAGAAGTCAGTTAGAGAAATAGCACATTATTTTCTTAACTGTTCCACACTGGATAAGATCTAAAGCAGAAATGAAAGTGTCACACATCAGCACAGTCCTCTGGGATGGTGCCACATTGCCACATTGTGTGATTGCAGCTAAAACTTATGTCCCTCCCGCTGACTGTGGCTCAGCTAAAAGAGCTAAAGTATTTTCTCACTTGCAGGGCCTTCACTCTGATATTATGTTCCTACAGGAGACACATATTAAACATACAGAAGCCCATAAACGGAGATGCAGCTGAATAGGACAAACATTTCAGTCAACTTTCTCAGCTAAAGCACATGGTATAGCCATATTAATTAGAGAGAACATTCCTTTCCAACACATCTCCACCAAGAGTGACCCAAATGGTCACTTTATAATGGTGACTGGCACTATCCTGGCACTTCGTGTCACCCTGCTGAAATATATGCACCAAATTTTGACAACCCAGGTTTCTTCCGTGGTGTTTCAGTCTTATTCCTGATCTAACCTCAACCAATTTAATAATCGGGGGAGATTTTAATTGTGTTTTAGATACATTTATGGATTGATCTTCACGTCTGATCAGTCTCTCTGACTCCACTGTTGAACTCAACAACTAGATGAAATCTCTTAATCTTATCGGCATCTGGAGAATTCAGCCCCCCACTGAAAATATTCCTTTTTTTCCCAAGTCCACCGTACCTATACAAGAATTGATTACTTTTAAATTGACTCTAGATTGGCAACAGCCATCTCTTCATCAAAATACCATGATATTCTAATCTCTGATCACAGTCCTGTCTCTATTGGCATCGATGTTGGATGGAAAAAGGCCCATTACAATTGGCGATTTAACCCCTACTTACTGATGGATGAAACATTCCTTGAAAAATGTTCAGTTTTTATTAAGGAATACGTGACTTTCAATGATACCGGGGAAGTTTTAGACTCAACACTATGGGAAGCTTTTAAAGTAGTACTAAGACGATTTGTAATATCTTATGAAGCTACACAAAAGAAACAAAGGAGAAATAGGTTGTCAGAAATAGACAAGCAACTCACCTCACTTAAAAAAAAATACAGATCAGTTCCATCTTCATGTGCACTTAAGGACATCGTAAAATTGAAACATGAATATAATAGCATACTCTCGAGACAGGTTTGTACTGTGCTCCTGAAAGTAAGACATAAGCAGTTTGAATTGGGTGATAAACCTGGACCCTTACTGTAACGACAGTTGAGGGGTGCCCAAGCCAGTAGGGCAATTCATAAAATTAAACCTCTTTAAGCTCTCTTGCTACAGACCCTTTTCAAATCAACGATATCCTTCAATTCTTGCACTCTTTGCCACTTCCCAAATTCCCAAGTGGTAAGGCCCTGATGGCCTTGGCATAGAGTTTTATAAGGCTTATGATAATGATCTGGCCCCTCTTCTCCTAAGAATGTCCAAAGAGTCAATTGGAAACAAAAATTACCAGAGTCTTAATATAGTGCAAACATTTCCTTAATTTTAAAAAAGGAGAAGGAGGAGACTGATCCGTCATCATATTGGCCTATAGTGCTTCTTTGTAGTGATTTAAAGGTGTTCACTAAAATCTTAGCTAATAGGTTGAATAAACACATATCAACCATAATAAACCCAGACCAGGCGGGTTTTATTCCCAGAAGATTTTCCCTCTTTAATGTTTGCAGATCATTTAACATTATAGCAAACAAAATGGGCCAAAAAGTGGAGTCCTTGCACTTGATGCACACAAGGCATTTGATCAGGTGGAGTGGAAGTACATGCTGTCAACCATTGAGGAGTTTGGCTTGGGTAAGAATTTCAGCTCATGGATAGAAATGCTCTATGTCTATCCAACTGCATCAGTCCTTACCAACTCTGAGAGTTCTGCCCCTTTTAGCCTGCATCGTGGTGTTTGGCAGGGTTGCCCATTGAGCCCCCTGCTGTTCGCCATATGCATAGAGCCCTTGGCTATCAGCATCACAGAAAGTCCCAAAATTAATCCCATACACCTTGGAAAAATGGATCATCACATAGCTCTGTATGCTGATGATATTATCCTGTTTTTTTCAGCCTGAAGAATGTATCCCACCACTACTGGATCTTATTAAAAAGTGTATACTAAAAATTTGCAGAAGTCTGAATTTATGCCTCGGAGTGAGGGCCTGGACATTGAATTCCTTAGCAATCTCCCAGTTAAAATTACGGACCAAATGAAGTACTTAGGAACCACTATTCCCAAATAATCTGATATACTTTACAAACTGAACTTTAAAGCCATGATTGACAAACTCAAGAGTGATATTGAATACTGGCGAACACTCCCCCTTTCAATGATAGGTTGAGTTAACGCAATTAAAATGGTGATTTTACCAAGATTTTTGTATTTATTTCAAAACATACCCATCTTCCTTCCGAAATTTTTTTTTTAAAACGTTAGATTCAATCATCATACCCTTTCTCTGGGAGTATAAAACACACCGCATTGGTAAAAAACACCTTTGTAAGCCTAAAAACCTATGTGGACTGGCCCTGGCCATCTTCCCGCACTATTACTGGGCAAGCCCTCATTTACTGGAAGGATGCATATCCCGACAAAATTAAAGACACAACCCCATTGTGGGTGGCCATAGAGCAGGATATCAGTGACACCTCCCTTCCAGCACTTCTCCATGCGCTCTCCTGAAATTAAAAATTTGCTCAGTTGCCTTTAGTTATACATTAAAGTTAATGACTAATGAAACTCATCAATGTGAAGACACTGATCACATTAATGAGTTCTCTTATAAACAAAGGCTTGAAAAGATGGGAAACATTCAACACTTTATATCTATTATTATTAACAATAGTTTCCATTTTCAGATGTCCATTTATACATTTAATATTTCACTAGCTAAAATTATTTTCTAAGATACTGTCATTTTAAATATATATATAAATGCAAGAGTGATTAAAGAAACATTAGCAACAGAATAACAAATTTTAAACTCAGCTCACTGGTGAGTTGTGCAATTTTTGGAACATGCCTATGGGCAACTCATATGGTCTCTGAGGGCTATCTGGTGCCCGTGGGCACCATGTTGGTGACCCCTGCTCTAACGGGACCCTTTTTGTTGACTGCCTCAGTGTTTGTCTGTTCTCTATATAAAAGCTATAAATAAAAGATTTTTAAAAAGATTTTTATAATTCTATACTCACTTGTCTGAGTAAAGCATCACTAGAACATCTTCAGGTTGTACAGAACGCTGCTGCAAGGCTGCTAACAAAATCTTCAATGTATTCTCATGTCACCCCATTGCTAATTTGTTGCATTAGCTCCCCATCCACTACAGAGTACATTTCAAAATTTTGGTTTTTAACATATAGCTTTACATGCTCAAGCACCAACTTATATCAGACAACTTTGCAGCCATACGTCCCAGCAGGCAGCTGAGATCATGTGATCAGAGTCTGCTGGTCGTGCAGAACACATGGTTGAAAACTAAAGGTGACAGAAGCCTTTGCAATTAGGGCTGCTACTCTTCAAACTCCTTTCCTCTGAGCCTAAGATCCGTGGACTCAGTGATCTCTTTTGAAAAGCAGCTGAAAATCCATATTTTTAAATTTAGCTTTTGTTGTTATGTTTTAATTTTTTCGTGTTTCTTGGATTTCATTGTGAAGCACTTTGTGATTTCTATCTTAAAAGGTGTTTTATGAATAGAATTTTACTTACTTACATTAACCGTCACTTTCTTCCTTGAGCTACTGCTCATACCAGACTCTGTGAGTTGGAATAGTAAAGCTTTTTTCTATTACTTCTCATGGAAATAGCAGATAACTTCTGTGTTAGATCATGTATAACTCCCTGTGGAGATGAATGCTGACAGATATTCTTTTCCTCATCAGGAACTTACGTGATGCATGTGTCAGCATTTGATGCCGACGACAACACCACAGCTAATGGAATGGTGCGATATCGGATTTTGTCCCAGACTCCACACAGCCCCATCCCCAACATGTTTACCATCAACAGCGAGACTGGAGATATTGTGACGGTGGCACCGGGGCTTGATCGAGAGGTTGGTTTTCTCATGTTTTACATTTCACAAATATGAACATAAAAGGGTTGGATGTGAGAGTGGGTGGGGTTAAAATCGGCGAACCATCGGTTGACAAAAGATATACCTTTATTTCCCCTTTATGCAGCATTCTTTGTAACAGCATTGTTTACCCTGATGACACTGAAATGCGACTTTCAAATGTTCTGTAGCCGTTGTCACCGCGCATCTCCCACCCTCCCTTCCACCACACACATAAACATCAACAACTTTTTTCTTTTTGTACAGTAAATTGTCTGCGGTCACCTTGTTTATAAAAGTTGTGACAACATCCAAATGTGTTTATTTTCGCAACATGGATGTGCCACTGACAAGTTTGCAAAGAAATCTGTGAGACAGATCATCCTCCCAAACTGTCACTTGTGACAGACCTATTAACAAGACATCATGCTGCAGTGGGCTGCTCATGTGGGGCTGTGTACATGCATGCATGTGTGTGTGTGTAGTAGAGACAGAGTGGAAATATCTGAGATAGAATGCCCTTGACACCTGTCAGACAAACACAAAAGCCCATATAATCACATCTTCACTCGATAAAACAGAAGCAATGGAGGAAAAAAAAGGAAACTGAGGGAAGCAAGAGAACAAAAACAGGGTAGATGGAGTATTACCATGATGAGGGAAGAAGTGAGATAGTAAAAATAGGGTGATGGAGACAGAGAAGCAGTATGAGACATGAGGGTGCCAGAGGGAAAGAGAAGAATGAGGGCCGCCTGGACTAAAAATTCCTCATCCAAACCTCTTCTGCTTATTTTTACTCTGTTTTATCTCCACAGAGCAAATCCAGGCAGTCACCCCAAAATGTAGGATTAAACTCCTGCTAGCCCTTTTTGTACTTCAAAGGACTCACACTGACATAATTATTTCTCTTGCTTGTATCATGTGTGATTATTCAGGTTAGTGTAGTATCGTTGTGATCAGTTTTCTCTTTTTCAGTAGATGCTCAGACTTCATCTCTTCGTTCTTATTGTGAACATGCAATTACCTAACTCCAGCTCTTCTTCCTAATTGAAGCAAGTTAAAGAAAAGCTACAGGCTAAGCTTACCCCAGCAAAGGAGCAAGATAAGCACAAAGAGCAGCATCACAGCTTGGCACAGACAGACCCAACAACCGAGCTTTCGTAATATGTATTAAGTTCACAGCAAAGGTTGAACAAAGACACCGTTACTGCTTTTTGATTATCGTTCAAAGGCGCATGAACAGATGTCACGACCTGTATAATATAATTTTATTGCATTTTAATTCATGTGTCAATCTGTCAATAAGATCCTGGAGAAAGACTTGACAAGAAAGCCCTGTTAGAAGCTGCTTTTCTAACCTTCACACCCTTAAATCCTCACCACTACATCAAAGCATCTTGGAATGAGGGTTCTTGTGCAATGATCTTGTAATGAAGTGGCTATTATTGACAATTGATGACCCAAAGACAGGGTCATGGGAGCTCAAGGCTCACTTATATTAATGGGGAAACCAAAGCTGGCCCATGCTGTTTCCCTTGGAGAAGCGACTGCAGCACATATTGAGACACAGTAATAGCCAAATCATGTTGAATCATGTCTGTTGTGTACTCAAGAAACTGCCAAGCAAACAGCCATTGTGGATTGGGGCAACTCAGGGGAAGAAAAGTTGGTCAAAGTGTCCATGCTGACTCGTGTTCACTGTCAGAAGCAACCACAAGCACTTGACAGTGAGAACAGGACCATTCATCTTTCTACGTAATGTCAGAGGACATCCTCAGAAGTCTTCTGGCAACACGATTTCATGGCATAGCACAACATATTTAAATTGTCCTAAAGTGAAAAAAAACATTGCAACTTACAGTAACAAGACTCAAAAATTGTACAATTACATTTCCCTATCTTTGTTTTTTAAACAGATGCAGCTTAAATTTTAGTTTATCAACATGTCATTGATCTTCTAAATGATGTCCACTTTAGGGATGTCATGATTATTTGATTTCACAATTAATCGTGCTATTAAATGCCACGATTAATTAATCGTAAAGACTCCTCAATATCGTCACTTTTCATAAAACATTATCTCTGAACCAGAACGGCATATCAGTGCAACTTACACACGTAACAAAAAGTTAGTTAGTTGATAAATTAGATGGATCATCCTGCAGCCATCTTCTATATAAAAGGCTTGAAAACTGTTAGAAACTTCATAAATAAGGAGAATAAAGCGTTTTTTGGTGGATTCAGTTCACCATTGTGACAAGGCACTGACATGCCCAAATAAGCTCTTCTTGTGAGATAATGCTGAATTCGTATTTTCAATATGGCATGAGTAATAATTTATGTGTAAAAAACAAAACAAAAAAGACACATGTTAATTCTACTGATTAATCTATTTCCATTAACACATTGATTTTGACAGCAATAATTAAAACTTAAAGACCTATAAGGAGTGTTCATATGATTTTGTTTGTGATTTTTGATTCCTTTGACAATAATAATACCAAGAAAATCTGTAATAGTGACATTACTAGTCCACTTTCCATGTCTTACCAATGTTCAAATAACAAAAAACACCTTAATGCAAGCTGGAGGGGATGGTGGAAGGTATTAATCCACTGGACATGCACATTGTTCAGGATTAGAAGCTAAAAGTTTAAAGTTAGAGTTTGACTTAATGAACATTGTTGGGTCTGTGTTATAAAATGCATGACGAGACTCAAAAAATGACCCTCTGTGTCATGCCAACATTCCCAAACAGAAAACAACAGTCTGGCCTGTGACACATTTTCTGGTGAGAATGAGCTGCTAGTGGAGATTGTGCCGTTGCAGTTCAGATCTGTTTTGGCAACACAAGGATGACTCGTCCAACAATAATCAGGTGGTTTTAAAGTTTTGGCTGATGTGTATATGTTTGCCCCGATATGTTTGGAAAAAGAGCAAGTGTGCACAGTGTTCCTGCCGCATTAATGCATGTCTCTGATTTCCTATAGTAGTATTCCTAGACGGCAGATAAGAAATCTGAAACAAAGCTGGGAGAAAGCAGGAAGTTGCTAAACAGCAAACTGCAGAGCTTCCCTTGTCCACATTCAGTCAGCACTTTGGCCCTTTGAAACTTTGGCTGTATCCCTCACTTTTTGGTCTGAGGTGTTTGATGCAAGAAAAAAAATCACAAACAAAAAATATGACCTATTTTATCCTGCTGATTCTTATCCTCTTCTCTGTTCCGAACTTTTAAAATGTCCTTTTCCCACATTGATTCTCCTCCTAAAGATTTCCACTGGTTCGCGGTGGACTTTTAAGAGCTTGTTGACAGTACGAGACCTCAGTCCTCCAGAGAATATTAGGCTTGCTGTGGTGTTGTTGCAATGCTGAGAAGTTCAGAGGAGCTCTACATAATTACTCCGTTGTCTAATTAGGGAAAGTGTTGTGTACATGCTCAACACGGGCTGATGGGACAGTCAGGCAAGCACAAGATATGGAAGAAGAGGGTCGTGCATGTGTAGTCATGTGTGCTTGTGGATGCTTGTGTGTATGTGGAAGTGTTAATGAGTGTGTGTACGAGGTTGGAGTTCAGCATCTCATCTTGCATCAAGATGAGAGGAACTGAGAAGAGCTGTCTAATCCTCCTGATGTGGCGTCCTGGCCTAATTGGGATATTTACTCGGTAATTAGCAGGTGAGAGAGAGAGACAGTGGGAATGTAATTGGGAATCTCAGTGACGAGACAAATTATCCAGACAGTCAGCTCCTGGGCTCCATCCTGCCTGCAGCCCATTAACTGCACCTTGGGACAGAAGCAGAGACAGAAAAACCCACAAAAAGAGGGGAGGAAAAAAGGCTGAGAAGAAAGCTGCATGGCTAGAAGAACACAAATGCCCCCATATATAGAAATACAAATAAGAGAATCATTTTTCAGCTTCCATTGAAGTGACACAGTGACATTTCAAAGCAGGAAATGACATTTATTATTCTCTCATATTATTGCTTCACAGATAGTCTATTAGTCTCTGTCACTTGGATCATTGTCTTCACATCTGTCCATCAATGGTTCTGAATAAACAGTGTCTTTGATGACTTTGACGACATGCTATACCCATGGGAGGTGGAGCTGCACAATGCAGCCTTCGGATGGTGTGATGTCTGGCCAGGTTCCACCAAAGAGGTTTCAGCTCAGTCAAATGAAAGGACTTTCCCCTTTGTGATTCTGTGTTTCAAATACAACCATGGACAGCGACTGTTGAACAGAACACAGGCTCAGCTTTGTTTCCCCCCGAGAGTCATAGTCTATGGTTGCTGCTGTAAACTTGTGGAAGCGAAAGCACGCTTCAGATGAATAACTCTGCACTGTTTTTTCTCTCTCTTTTTTTTCTCATCATTCTGTTCTCTATTTTTACATTTCACAGAAAGTTTCCCAGTATACCATTATCGTGCAAGCCACGGACATGGAAGGCAACCTGAACTTTGGCCTTTCCAACACAGCCACTGCCATCATCACTGTCACGGACATCAATGACAACCCTCCTATGATGACCTCCAGAACTGTGAGTTATTACAAATAAAGCAATGTGGAGAGGGTAACAATTCAGGGAAGAAAACGGTTTGGATTCAGAGAAGAGGCTGGAAATGATAGGAATGCTGGAGGAAAAGGACATGAGAGAAATATATCTAAAGAAAGCAGAAGAAATGAAAGGCAGAATGAAAAGGGGTGTAGCAGCAAAATGAGGAAGGGAGAAAAGAAACTCAGTTTCAATACAGTTTTATTGTAATACCACCAAGTGACAATAAAAGAAAAAAAAAGTGATAAAGTCAAAGCCTGGATGGCTCACACTTTCTTCATTTTAACAAAAAGAATATAGAAGTTATGGTTTTTAATCCTGGTGCCAGTGGGTCCTCTCCTGCTGACTTCCGTCCAATATTCTAAACCTGCTATCACCACTCTGGGAGTCAGTTTGGACAGTGATTGTAATCTAGACAGGCAGATCAGTGCAGAGGTCAAAGCTAGCTTGTTCCAGCTGAGGCAACTGGCACAAGTTAAACATATTCTTTTAAAACAGGACTTTAAAACAGTGATGCATGCTTTTATTGCAACACGGCTGGATTATTGTAATGCATTGTATTTTGGTGTCTCAGAAATCTGTGTCCCGCCTGCTGCCGGTGCAAAATGCTGCATGTGTCAGTTGACTGCTGCATGGAAGAGAGTACACATCTCTCCTGTTTTAGCCTCACTGTACTGGCTGCCCATTCTTTTCAGGATTTTAAAATCCTTTTATTTTAAAATCCTTTTATTTGTTTTTAAGTCTTTAAATGACCTCGCTCCACCCTAACTCTCTGAGGTGTTACTCGTGTACCCCCCCTCCCAGTCCCTCAGGTCAGCTGATCAGCTGCTTCTTATGTTCAGCATTTTTGTCGTAAGGTGCTTTATAAATAAAGTTGGCTTCGCTTGGCTTGCTGTAAGAAAATGTTTAGGCAATGAGTGAGACTTCTAAAGTGTGGATATTACTTTCTCATAATGTTGTAAAGGACACATTAACAAAAACACATAAATGATAACTTAATAATATTCAATCATATTGACTTTCATCAGCAACTAAAACAGAGCCAACAAATGGTTAATGATTGTTGTCATGATAGTGATGATTTAGAATGATGATTGCATTACAGAAAGGTCAGTACTGAGAGTAAGGTAAAATTTAGAGTCCATTGTATGTGATCATTTATATCACTGGTGATCCAATTTGGACATATTATCGCTGAATGGATTAGGGAGGCAGGAGATTTCCCTTTTGGATCACTCTCTAAGAATTTCTGTCAGGGTCGCTTCAGCTTCAGAAGACCAAAAAAAGCAGCTGAAGAGGCAGCAGTGCCTCACACTCTTATCTGAACTGATGCAGAGATGTGCACTTGTTTAACAAAATAAAGATGGTCAAAAGTAAAGCCAGTTTTCCAGCAATCTAGTCTCAAGTTATGATTTTTTTTTAAATCTTGCGAGGTGTCAGTATGGTTCCAGATGTCAGGATTATTCACGATGAGCGCTTTCCTATCAGAAGTGATGAGAGCAAACTGCCTTTTGGGTAGATAAGGTGCTTAGCTCTGCAACTGCAAGAACAGAGACTCAGGCAGCATCAGCAAGACGGCATACGCTCAGCCCTTTGAGGTAGTAGAGGAGTTGGCATTAGCATTTGCCCTGGGGGCTATTAAGACCCTTATGATGATGAGTTAGCATTGGCAGTAAGCATGTGTCAGCCATAGAAGCTCATCAGAGGGGAGGAAGCATTCCAGAGAAAGAGCGTACAGGAAATATAACATGTAGGAAGGAGACAGGGAGGAAAAAAGAGAACAAAGCGAAAGGATGAACTGATGAGTGGACCACCATGTAGAGTCAAAGAAAAATGGATGAGAAAATGATGGGGAGCGAAGACAAAATGAGGGGTTATTTAGTCACAGGGGCTATTTTTCTACAGTAGCAGTGATAAAGCTTAAACATGCCTTGTTGTAAATCACTGGCCTTTCCTGACTCGGCACCCCTTTCCTGCATTAAGATTCCCCACTGATGGCAGTGTATTGATGACGGTGGGCAATAACAGATTGATCTTCTCTCACTGTATTCCAGCGTGTTTAAGAGCATTTTCATCAGCGTCACAGGGAGAAGTTAATACTATCATGGATATTAATGATAAACTTTAGTGGAGGTTTTGAAGTCACGATGAGACCAGCACTTTTAACCACTCCCTTCATAAATCATCCATTTTACTGGGGAGATAACATAAAAGCCATTTTGTTGGGAATGCAGGCCATTATGCAAATAGTTAGTGTTTGCAGTAAACCCCATAGATCTTTCAGCGTGTCCCAGAAATATAAAGTTTGGGGAATTTGTCTTTAATGTTGACGGTTAATATTTTATCACGCCTATCAGAAGCTGGCCTATTTTTCAAGCAGGCAAAGGGCGGTGTATGTGTGCAGATGTGAACGACCTAGGTGCTTATTGCATTACGTCTGTGGTTCAGAAAGATGAGATCAAATCAAAAAAAAAAAAAGATCCATTTTTCTCCTTGTTTTTGCATGCATCACTGTAATGATGTTTCTTGTATCATATTGTTGTTCCGTGTGGGGAGCTACAATCCAGCCACTAGAGTATTTCTGGGCAGGATTCACTGCACTGCCTTTTTGGCCTCCTTCCTTTACCTTCCTCACAAAGTTCATATGATGAAGTTTCTTGTCACTTCTCCACTCTCTTTCTACCTCCCTTTGCCTTTCCCTACTGCCAACGCAGTGACAGATAGTTGAGGGTGCTGGCAAGAGGTGTTATGTCAAGTGTTGTGAGAAAGCCAACTGTACTCCTTGCCAATCACAGTCAAAGAGCTCCCCTTTCCTTCTCTGCAGTCCATCAGTTAGAGACCAGACACATTATCACAGAGACTGCCTGATATAAGGAAGTTTGAGCCTATGCTTAAAGACAAAGCTTTCAACAATTATGTGTTGAAACAATGAGAAACAGCAGCGCTCTGCTAGAATCATGGGTGCGAAAGGAATCCTCATTTAATAAATCTCAGATGAGACTGTTTTATCCAAATAGACCTGGTTTAGTTCTTGACACTAAACCAATCCCCCTGCAGTAAAACAACACATTTTGACTGCAGCACCAGGTCAACATCCTGCATATAATTTACATTTTCTAGTAAAGCCCTCTGTTAAAATTCAGCAGACTGTTTGTGCCAATAAGTACAACAATCACCACGAAAAAAAAAAAAAACAATTGTTGACAACACAAAGTGGCTATTAAATTGAAGTGAACATAAAGCAGTTCAAGTGAAATTTTCTCTTAAATTCTAATCAGCATAGAAACACTGTTTTCTCCTAGAAAATGTCCATGTCCTCTGCTTCTCTAGATTTTATGTATTCTGTCTCTACATCAGAGTCATTTCAAACTTCTGAGCAGCGTCTAAAATTACAAACCACAATGCTCAGTGATTCAAAATTGATTGGCACACTTTTCTTTGAGTCTTACTGCTGTATTTGACTGTACGACAAGAACATTTTTGACGTATGGAGAATTCAAAATGCTTTACTACGTAAGATTGTGGGGGGAAAAAAGAGAGATTTACTCAGAGTGCCAGGTGAAACACTTCTATCTTTTCCCAATTGAGATATCAAAACAATAAATTGATAATCAGAGTTGTGGGAGAGCCTTCAGGATCTCCCCTCATAACCGGTTACACTTGCCCTTAGAAGTTACTGTGTACCTGGAAAGAAAATGCTCCAGGGCCCCTGAAGGAACTTAACAGCTTTCTTGAAAGTTTGCTTTTTTTGAATTGGCATTCGGGAGTTCCTGAACCAAATCACCAGCGCACATAAAAACCCACTCTGACAATAACATACGACAGGCTGTCTACTTATCCAAAGCAGGCAGTGCATCAGGACCACCAGGACTCATCTGTTGTCTTAAGAATGTCATTGAGTCTCTGAACAGCTCTCCTAACGCAGCCCTCTAATCTGCCCGGTGCTGTCGGCTGTTTGCTGGGTGATGCGAGGGTTGCCAGGCAGGGTATTATGGTCTGTTGGAGTGTTTGGTCTGTGGCTTTGCTCTTTGATATCCTACACACACATAAGAGGCTCAGTGGCTCATCCACGCCTGTTACCCATGGTGACACAGTGATTGCTTGTTTCTCCATGCCTGTTGCCTCCTGACCTCATGTCACTGGTTAAGATTTGATGAGTTGTTTATGGAGGTGGGGCTGCGGTCAACTTGGGTTTTACAGGGTTGCCAGTACAGTCAGTGTCAATTATCCCCTGAGCCGGAACAGACAAATAGCAATCCCAACCATAACAGACACATGACAGACACTGGCTCACTCCTCATCAGGCTTATCAGGACAAAGCACATGTGTTTGCACAGCATGAGGACACCTAAAAAACCACTTATATACACTCAAACAGCTGTTTTAAGCCTCCCCTAGCTAGCTCGTCTCTGTTCATCAGTTTTTTCCTCCCTTGTCACTCTGGATTTCAAAGGAATGAAATATTACTGCTCATCAAGGATGAGTACAAAGAGTAAAGAAAACATTTAAACTAGAACAACACCCTTATGTGCAAGTGTTTGCTGGTGTGCAAGCTGTGTTTACTGCATGCTCAATACTTAGCTGTTGTGAAAGTAAGATCATGTATTCTACTTGAAAAACTTGAAATGATGGCCGTGTCTTTAAAGAAGTCTCAGTGGATCCTAGAAGACTGAAGGGCGAGTGAAAATAAAGATGTTTCAAAAATATTTTTAAATGTTGACATTTTACTCCCTTTTTTTTCTGCAGTTTTCTGGTGAGGTTCCAGAGAACAGAGTGGATGTTGTGGTGGCTAATCTGACGGTTATAGATGCCGACCAACCGCACTCACCTAACTGGAACGCCATCTACAGAATCATCAGTGGAGACCCAAATGGGCATTTCACCATCCGCACTGATCCGGTCACCAATGATGGCATGGTCACCGTAGTGAAGGTAAGATGACAGCTTGTCATAGTTGCACTCAGATTGTGAAGGTCCCTGTAGAGGAAAGTATCATCTCATGTTTTCTGTGCTGGATATCAGATCTCCCTCTGGTCTTAAGCTCAAGATACAATAATAAACTGCAGAGTTAAATAGGGACAGGCTGGGGTCTTTGCCTTTCATATGCCCCTTAATGTCCAAAAGAGGGATTGGAGGCTGCTGTGCCCTTCAGAAATAGCCCATGCATTCGCACATAGACTTAAACACAATGGCTGGTGAGACCACTGTAGCAAATTAGGTATTGATTTTTCAATTACAAAGGCAACGGTTTTATACACTCATAATGTTTTAGCTGCTGTGGTAAATGACAGCAACAACAAAGCCATGTCTTGTTACAACCTGCAATGTTACAGGTTGACCTCTCAGAGAAAGGCTGTCCAGAGGATTTACACCAATTTTGGAAAGGAAAAAAAACACAAAAAAGAAAACAAACTCACACATTTTGCATCATGTAGTTTGTAGCATTGGTTTCCATCCTGGAGAAGAGCCTGCAATTCTGACATTTGTGTATTTGTCTTGACTTAGTATAAATATTCTTACCATGTTGTAGGCTTTTCCCAGAAATGTGTTATTTATTTATTTAAGAGTGACCTTGTGGACCCATGGGTGCTTACATCACACATCTTGCAATTCTCTTCTCACATCACAAAATAATGTTTAAGAAAGCTGTAACATGTCCTTATAACTCCCACTGCACCCTGAGAAGTGAGCAGTGGCATGTTGCTTCTCTTCATTATCTCTAGATGACTGCTTTTAATAATCCATTCCCCTCACTCTATTAAATTCAGTAGGCAGCTGGGTAGCCATAAGCTTGCATGGGGACCCATGGGAGGTTATCAGTAAATCATAAAATAAGAGACAGGATGGCCCCTGAGAGGAAACAAGCAATAGACTGTCTCAACAAACATGCAAAGGGGCTTTGGCTCGCTCAGGGAAAAGTGAGCCCAAACATTCACTTCCGACAACTTTTAACAGCCAAAGTCAAGAAGCCATGAGATGGCTCAGTTTTTACCAAGACATCGACCACCGCAAAATACAGACGCATAAAATCACACTGACACCAAGGTACGCATCAGTCTTCGACAAGAAACTTGAGCTTCTGTGTAAACAAGGCATGAGGTCTTAACCAGAGCATGTCACACTTCAACGTTGCTCTTCGGGGAGTTCATAAGACGGGTTCTCATTTTGCCACATGGTAATAAAGCCAGGAGACAAACAAACACGCATTAAGACACACAAATACAGCCGCTTGGTTAGAGTGAGTCATTAAGATATGTAAATCACGTATTATGTTAAACTCCCAAGATGACAAGGGAAGCAGAGAGGAGGAGAGAAGTGAGGCAAAGACAGATTTCCAAGGATTGAAAAATGTAGCCCACAGAGAGTATAGATCACAGGGAGCAGGGGAAAGGCAGAGGTGAAAAGGCAAGGGGCTGTGAAGTTGAAGTCCAGCGGAGCAAATTAGGCAAAAGGGAAAGAGAGAAATGGGAAAAGGGATACAGAGGAGATGTAAGATGCGATGGCTCTTGGGTAAAAAGATGGAAGCAGTGTTATTGACCTCTCACACTTGTGGCTTCCCTCAGGCTGTGTAAGTCTGAGCAAGTGTGTGTGTTTTGATTAGCCTTCAGCTATACGCTAGACCTCCCTGTGCTCTGAATACCACTGGTTTTACATCAAAGAACCATGAGCGTGGTTAGCCTGTAAATAGGCTCCCCAGCGCACCATGGAGTCACACATATACAGATGTGCTTGTGTGCTTACATTTACTCAAAACCTAAATGCATGCACGCACACGGTCAAACTGTTGCACCAACGAACAAACACACACTCTATACCACTTCCATGTTTCCCAGACTAACGATGCTGTTCATGTGCTCTTAGAGTATCCACTGATAACTGAGAACCCAGTGCAAGATACAGATGCACACCAAGTTTTTAATATCATCATCTTCAAACACAAGCTTTGTAGCGCTGAATGTCAGCAATGTGTTTAGAAATGTGCCAGCAGCACCTACAAACAGCTTATTTGTTCTCTTCTTATTCCTCTGTTTGATGTTGTCATTTGAACCTGATGGTTTAGTTATTATTAGTAAAGCACAAAACTGTCACTCTGTTTAAGATCACACACATACACACACCTTTTTACTCCAAAGACATGGCCACGGCAACTACCTGAATAGCCTGAGTCGTCTTAAGGAAGTGGTGAAATGTGAAAAACTGAGATGTTTTTTTTTTCTTTTAATCAGCGCTTTATGTGGTACACCCACTATGCTTGATTGCTTGACATGATTTACACTGATGAAAATACCAATTCTAATTTATATTCTGCAAGAGATAGCTTTATTTTCTTTCGCTGCACCTTTTTGACTATTACACATGTCCCACAATATTGGAGCTCATTTACTTTTTGGTATCTGTACAAAATATAACAGATACAGCCTAAAATAGTTCTACTATGACATTTTGCTTAAAACTACATTATACCACAAAAAAATACTTTAAACTATACATTTCTAAATAAGTTTAACTGTACTGAATTATTGATAGTTTTACAAAACTTCTAGAAAAATTGTCCACATGTTGAGTATTGGCATAGTTAATTTACAGTTTGGACAACTAGAATAGAATCAGGGCACTTTTAACCTCATGATCTCATGTCCTACTTGGAAATTTGCAAAGAAGACATGCTGCACAAAACACAAGAGGCACTACATTCATACAAACGGGTGAGAAAGCAACGGCAAAGATATGGGGAAAGAAAAAAAATGCTCACTAGCGAGAGAAGCAGAAGAGCATTAAATTTAATTTGCTCTTTGTTTCCTCCTCCAGCCGGTAGACTTTGAGATGAATCGTGCCTTCATGCTGACAGTGGTGGTGTCTAATCAAGCCCACTTAGCCAGCGGCATCCAGTCGTCGCTCCAGTCCACAGCCGGAGTCACCATATCTGTCCAGGACGTCAACGAACCTCCCTATTTCCCAACAAACCCAAAACACATTCGGTTTGAAGAAGGAGTTCCAGCTGGCACCAGCCTCACAACCTTCTCCGCCTCAGATCCTGACCGACTTCAGATGCAGCAGACAATCAGGTACTGAGGGACAACTGAAGGAAAGGTCATCACTTCTATCATTTTACAAAATAATTAGTTCTCTTACTAAAGGGTTTGTTTCTTGACACAGACAAATCTAAATTGCTTGAACAAGGCATGAAGTCTTGCTTAGCTGGTCTTTAATTGCAACCGTGTCGGAAATATTCCCCTTGTGACCAGCAGTGGGCTAAAAAGCCTCCTGGATAGGTTCCATGTCAGTAGTTAAGAGTCAGAGTTCAACAAGGGGACTATATTTTGGTTTTACCCATCTCTTAAAATCTTACTGTGTGAAGTTTATGAGCCAGAGGAGAATTTTGAGCAAGGAGGGTAGAAGTTAATGGGGAGCAATAGCTCCTGGGCTATGCAGAAATGTGTGCATTCTGTAAGTCACATGAGCACCTACATGTAGATGCACACACAGACACACACATACAAAACAAAAGAGACAGGGCAGAGGAGATGGAGTAAAGAGGGGGAGGTAAAGAGAACAGCTGGCTCAAGTCCAAGCACCTGACACTGCAGTATGTCCACCTGCAGTGCTCTTTCTCTGCACTCAGCCTCTCTGGGTTTTAAATGGAAACCCACCTTTACATGACCAGCAGGCCTGTTTTCAGTCCAGCTGCCAGTTGGTCATGAGTGGTAATGACCAGGTCATGATTATTACATTTTGATCAAGGATTATTTACCATACTAATGATTGTAATTAGCAATTTAATTGTATATTTCGATTTTAATGTGACTGTGATAACTTAAGCCTAATTACAATGTCTTAATACACAAACACCTTGAGAAGAATAACAGTTTTTTATAAGAAAAGACAAATCAAACATGAAAAGGGATTACACATGTTCTCCTTTTAGGCTTTGAAAATATCTTTGCACCATTCGTGGATTATAGTTTTTCCAAAATATGTTTTCCTTGTAATTCATGCTGCGTATTTAACATTTGCAGCATTTCTTTAAAATCTGGTTTTCAACTGTCTTCAATAGCCACAACCACATTTCCTGTGTTATATACTATGTCCCACCTGCATTAAACAAACTGGGTCAGATGGTGGAAGTGAAGATGATATTTCAGATTAGTGGTATTAACACACCTGACCACCACCTTTCTGCTGCAAATCCATCAAATAGGCTTTCAAAGTTGATTAATTTGGCTTAAAGGCAAAATATGTCAAGACCATTTGCTTGAAAGGAGAATGTTTTTGATCAATAATTTCCCTCTAAAACAATAATTTCCCTCTAAGAGGGATAAATAAAGTATTTTTCATTTCATTATGATAACACAACTGCAGAACTGTATCCTTCCACTTGCGTGTGTGTGTCTCCCAATTTTGAGGAGTGTATCGGTGTTTTTTACAACGGGCACAAAATGAGTACACAATTGAGACGATAGCACATTTTTTGGTGTGACATTTGTGCAACCTCTTTCTAACCTCACACTCCTACAGTTTCTTCCTTCCCATCTTCTAGGGAGTGGGATCTAAACACATTTCCCAGCTAATTTCCCAGCAAATGAGAGTAAATTGGGTGTACATTATAATTAAGGAAGACGCCAAAGTCAACGGCTGGGCTCTCTCCCACTCTGTTACTGTTTTTCTCTCTTATTCTCACTCTATTTTTCCACTGCTCTGCATGATTTACTTTTAACTCATTGGCTTTCACTGTTTTTTTCTTCTTCTTTTATGGCCTGCCCAAGACAACAGAACCATACAACTTGCATCAGTTAATTTTTTTACAAGCATGCTGTTGTCTGGCATAGTCTCCTTAACATGAGCTCATACCAAATCTCCTTCATTCCCTCAAGACATGAAAAAGTTTTAGGTTATAGATGGAAAAATTTCCACTTCATTAATTTAGATCCATCTTGATAAGATCACTGTTTTACACCACAGAAGACAACTTCTCTATGGTCCTATATGAGGACATCAATTTTCTTGATGTTTTTCTGAAGAAGCAGAAATTTTAAGGGTTTACTTTTTACCAAAAAGGGTGTTTTTTATGCAGCATATCATCGCAGTAACATTGATCAAACAGATCAATAGCTTCACACATGACATATGTAAAAAAAAATTGCCAGAGAAAACAACCCCAGTGACCATGAGATGAACTACCACCCTGACATCTGATTTACATTAAATTCAAAAGCTATAGGAATATCAAAGTGTGTATTTTTTGATAATATAAGAGCTTTTTAAAGTATTTTCATGCATTTTGAATGAGTAGATGTATTGAACTTGACTGGAACTGCATGTCGATTTTCTCTTAATCTTCGCATGTTAAAGACATTTGATGACACCACAGGGATAACTTTTAATTAACAGCTGATGTTTTTTTGCAAATGGCGAAAAAGCTGTATGACTTCGTAATTAGATGGTGGGGATGTAAAAAGAGAAGTCGGAGAAGATTTAAAAGAGGGCCTTCATAAAAGAAAGGTGAAATGGGCCTAAGGGATTATCAGGCGCGGGAAAATCAGAAAGGTGCAAGGGATGGTGAGCTGACTCTAGGTCAAGGTTTGAACTTGGCAGGTGCTTATCAAAACCAGGACTGACTGGTGGTGTCCTGTTGTGGTTGGGGCGCTGTGCACATGAAGAAGAAAGAAGGAGGGAGAGTGAGGCATCGTGCATCACCTGTCAGGCACCCAACCAGTAAGGTCAAGACACAGGACTGGAGACACTGGCATAAATGATTACCCAAACCGCCTTGGCTAAGCTTGAGACATGCATTTTTCATCCTCAGGGTCGAGGGTTTGAAAAATAAATGTCATCCCTCTCCCTGCTGCTTGCTAAGATCACTAACCTGTCAGGCCTAATCATACATCCAGCTGTACTCAGACACCTACCAACTCCCAAATGATAGGAGCTTTCTGGTGGAGCAGAGATTGGGCAAGCACTGTAAATGAGAGAGAAACTTTCACACCCAGTTTAACATGTAAACCACATTTTCTATTCCAAATTTGCAGCAGATAAAAACAGGAACTGTTATCTTCTCCAAGAAGACAAAATGGCATACCATGAAAAAATAGAAAACCAAAAGCTGACATAATATTCAGAGGACTTAATAAAATGATTTAGTCAAATTACCACAGTGAGCTATGTCAACCATGAATTTTTAAGTGTGGATTGTTGGTCCATTCTTCTGTATATTGTTCAGGTTTAAAGATTCTAACAATATCTGCTGTTGTGTGTAAGGATAGAGTTAAACTTTGGTTACTGTACAAGATATTATTATATATTTTCTGTAATGGATGGTTCTGGTATTGTATTCATATAATCCCTCCAGCGTGTCCTGGGCCTACCCCGAGGTCTCCTCCCGGTGGGACGTGCCCGGAATACCTCCCCAGG
>JBBBVU010000014.1:8277958-8308120 GCA_037177055.1 Atherinosoma microstoma
TATTGCTTCCAGTAGTAAACTCAGCATTCAGAACAATTTAGATTAAATGGGGCATGAATGAAAATCCCAACTATAAAAGCTACATAGAGTTGACAAATAAATGCTTCGCAACCGTGAAACTTCACTTACATGCAAGGGATGAGGAGATTTGAATTGAAATAAAGATTTGATGTGTTTCATTTCTTTGCTTAGCAAGAGTTATTTCTACAGAATAGCCTGATAGAAAATATAATGGTACGGATTTGGGATTAATTGAGTTGACTATGTAATTGTTATACACAAAGATGTTTGATGTCTAGCTGAAGTGCCTTGAGGTAACCTCTGTTGTGAATCGACACTACATGAATGAAAGTAAATCTAACTGCATTGAATTGAATTGAAAATGAATAGGGCCAATCAGATCAATCATTGTGTTCATGCCATTAAGCCGCTTAGCCACGTGGTATGTCTCAATAGAATTTTTTCAACACCAAAACAACATGAACAACAAGTGCAAACCATTAGTAAAGTTGACCCATAATTCTCTTTCTGCTGTGATGAAAATGAGACAAATTTACCCTCCACCGATGAGACAAAAAACATTTGTCAGCCTGCCGTGAAAAAAAAGAAATGCATTTGGACACAGAGTCGCCCGTAGGTATGAAGCCAGTCTTAATTGGAACATTAACATCTGGTCATAAATTGATGCTTGTTCTTCTGAATCTTTCCTCCTTCGCCTCTTTCCTCTCCCACCTATTTCCCTCTCACTTTTATCTTGCCATCCCACTGTGATTGGCTCAATGACTCACTGTAGCCCTGATGGTGATTTCACAGTCTGCCAGTCAGTGGCTAAGGGCCTGGTTAGCTTGTGTGAAACTGTCTAGAGTGTGAGTGCTGGAATGTCATTGCGATGATCCCCTTACCCCACATTGCTCTATGCCTTGGATCATGCCCACTGCCTACTGGGAAAATCCCACCTACGTCATTGCAGGAGAGAGATTATGCTCTGGCCATCCCCTCTTTATTGCTGCTCATCCTTTTAAGGGTTTTAGTCTCTTCCATGTTAGCTGAACTATATGTATGAGAAATTCATATAAGATAAATGAACAGCCAGATTGGTTACTAAACCACAATGTAGTGGGGATAAAAAAAAAGATAGTAAAATGTACTTCTGCTTGGATAAACGGAAATGTAGAAGGTTCATGTCATATATCGTTTCATCACTTAACTGATGTAGAAGCCTTGGTGTGTGAGGCCAAGGTGTTACATGTCCACAGATGATGTTTCATGTGTGAAAGGGAGATTTCAGCCGAGAGAAGTAGCAGCTGATGAACTCTGTATCACAGAATGAATGAGACAAGGGTGAGAGCATACACACAGGGATAAGAAAATGTATGAATACCAAGCATGGCAAGATGAGGTGATGCAGAATGAGTTGGGGGAGATCAGATATAACTGAAAGCTTGGAACAAGCCGAGAGCGACAAAAGCCTGAGAAACGAGAACAGTTAGATCAGAGTGAGATTGAGATTCAATCCCGGAGATGATCCCTTGTTCCTTCTCTGCCCTTTATCCCAGATGACTGTCGCCACCTGCTACCACATCTACTCTCCTGTCTCGATGTGCAGTGCCAAGATCCTATCATCCTGTCTCCATGCAACGCACTGCTCCTCCGTAAACACAGAGGCACATTTGCAAACATGCAAGCACTGAAACATGCATGTATATAACCCATTCAGGCAGTTTAAGCCTTCCCCAGCTTTAAGTAAACACTTCCTAGAAAAAGCGCTAAGTGCAACACACACACAGGCAGTTGCAGTAGTGCTTAACTAGGGAGGTAATTGACTTCATTGCCTGGTACACAGAAGTGAAAAATGAGGCGAAATTGACTGTAGGCTTCAGGCTCTGCAGAAGAAGTCAATGAAGAATTAAACTGTGTGAAGGTCAGGCTGTTGTGCTTTTGTGACTGTGTGTATGTGGAAGAAATCTATGTATGCACAGACACAAGAGAAAATTTGTAATTACTTGTGGACCCGGAAACTCCAACACCAACTTCTGGATCAATCTGTCCATGTGTGTCTTTAGGTATTCAAAGCTGAACGACCCTGCAGATTGGCTGTCCATCAACAGAACCAATGGTCAGATAGTAACGACAGCAGTGCTCGATCGGGAGTCCGTCTACGTGAAGAATAATATATATGAAGCCACATTTCTGGCTACAGACAATGGTAAGAACATGTTTGGTTTTATTCCTTCTGTTTCTGACAGTTCATTTTACAGCATCAAGTATAAAAACAAAAATCTATTTCAATAGTATCTGTGCCTACCAGTGTGATTGAATGATGTCATTGAGAACAGTATATACTGTATACAGGCTGTATAAAAGTGTAGCTATTTGAGTGGATTTAGAAAAGATATAAGTTCATGCAGCATTCATGATGCACGCAGCTAGGTTTGACTCAGTGTAACTCTTGGATTCACACAACTGGTCACACTCCTGATCCTCTCCTCTCCGTCTCTTTTATCTTATGTCCGAGTCTAACTTCTCCTTCCCTTTCTTGCAATTTCTGTTGCATATGTTATTTATTCTGCCTTGAAGTTGAAACTCAAGCTTAACCAAGCACAAACTCAATCACAGCAAACAAATAAGTTCCCTTTCTCTCGAGTGGAATTGAGTGCTTTTTTTCTTACTCAAGAAAAGAGGAAATGGTTTTTCCCCATCAAATTGCCTTATCAGTGACATGTAGTGTACTGGTGTGTTCACTTTAAGTTGAGCCGGCCTTGAAAGACTGTTGTGTTCATAAGTTTTTGCATCTGTGACTGCTCTTATGTGCTGCACTTTGATGTGAGCATGCTCATGTAGAAGCTAGAGGCTGTTTAGAGGCTGTTGTTTGGACTCCTCTGTATTTTTCTTTCCATGTTATTTCCTGGCCTTCTTTCTAATCCCAATGTGTAACCTATTTTCTTTAATAACCCGTTATTTGTATTTTTTCTTCACATGACCTCAGTTAAGTGCACAGTTTAGACAGCCATTTTACTACTAGGTCTGGCAGATACTAGCAATGTGAAGGAGAAGCCACCAATTTAGATTGTGTGTGTGTGTGTGTTTGCATATTTGTGTGTATGTCAGTCTGACTATGTGGGTGTTTCTCAAGTGCCAGCCATCATGACATGAGAGGGGATTATGGTAAGAAGTAATATGAGGCAGTAAGGATAGTAGGGCGGGACATGGAGAGGTGGTGACAGCATGGTGAGAAGCATGCCATACTGTCACCTCCCCTCTTACTTGACAAAATCAGGCCATTTTGGCCCATTTTGCTAAGGAAATACCTGTGGTATTGTTTATGTGCATGTGCTCTTCAGAGAGCATATGGAAAGCTGCTACAACTCTTTTCACCATGCCTTGCATCTCTCATCCACCATCAAAAAAAGCAGTTAATACAAATCCTTTTGAGGAATTTACACATACATAATTATTTATTTAGCTGGTTAAAACCCACATAATTCTCCTATCAGCTGTGGCAAGCTGCTTCCACATGTCCCCCATACATGGCCGGGATTAACAAACCCACAGAATGGGAAAGCCGCTGTGTGTGTGCCGTTGTAATTGTGTGACTTTGTACAAGCTCATGTGTTTGAATCTGTTTGTGAACCGGATGTCTTTATATTTACGTTTTTATTTGATACTTGGTTTGGTCTATTTTGTAAAAATACGAGTACAACAATACAACTCTTAAATAATGTTCAAGTAGAGACAGTGAAATACAATGGAAAAGTTTGTTAAGCTTTTAGAGGCTCTTGAAAAATACTTTTTAGTAGCAAAATTGTATGAATTGTTTAAACAGTTTCCTAATGGTGCAACTTGTTCATGTATTGTTAAGTATAATATTATCCAGCCCACCCATAAAATTGGACTAATGCAATGTTAGGTTTGTTCTAAAGTTAATTACCTGAAAAGTTGTTTTTTTTGTTTATTGATCTATTTAAAGTTTATGTTTATTTAGAGGCATTATATACTATTGTGATACATCATATTTTGTATTAATGACAGTTTTTGTTTGGGAACCAAAAATACCAGTATTTGTGAAATTATCTTCTTGCCCAATGCAAGACTTAAGCTTCAGTTGATTTTCCTCCCCAATGTTCATCATTCAATTAATAATTCATTTTTGTTCTCTCTCATTTCCACTCATTTTTTTTCTTTTTCTGTTGATTTTAACATTTTCTATTATTGCTTCAATATTTAATCAGCAGATATGACTTATCTTTATCTTGTTTTTATTGTGGTCTTTTTTGGTCTAATTTTAGATTTTACATTGTTTTATTGTGTTATATTGCTAGATCTATTTTATGTCTTTTAATGTTTTATGTATTCTGAGTGTTCAGCACTTTGGTCAGTGGTTGCTGTATTTTAAAGTGCTTTATAAATACAGGTGGCTTGGCTTGGCTTGGTTAAAGAGGCAGAACTGGACTACAGACAGGCCATAATCAAGCAAACACCTAAGGTCTATGACAACTGTGACAACTGACAATTGACAATGACAACTATGTTGTCAGTTGTGCAGGATGGCGACTGGCATTGCGCTATTAAAATAACCATGGACCTCCTGGTGGTAAAACTATGTCCAGTTGTTTGCATGTATTTCTCAAAAATTCCTATTTATGCCTCTACATCAGTGGTAACTTCATGCATATGCAAGTCACCCACGCAAAGGGCACTGATGCACCCCCGTACAGATGATTCCATCATTTTGGCACTAAGTGGCGAGTCATGACCCATCCTTGCTTGGAAAGACTTAGCCTTTGGTAGATGCTTTTTTTTATACCTAATTGAGATACCTTCAGCTGTCACAAATTTTTTTGTCTTTGCCTCTCACCCTACTTTTTATAAGTGATGTTGGGATCAAATTTTAAATGTTTTTATTTTCTAAACACAATGAAATTGTCAAGTGAAGATAGTGAAAATAATTTGCTTTATACCCATGTCAGATAAATGTTCAAAAGTATTATCAAATTGTAGATTTAAGTTTTCTAGAAATGGAGTTTTTCATTTTGAAAGTTAAAGCTATGTTTAGTTATAGAGATCCTGTGAAATGATATTGAGTTTATAATGCATAATGTAATAAATCATTAGATTAGTTTAATTTTGTATGAAATTCTACTGTACCCTATTGTTACATCTGACCCCAAGGACAGAGCAAGCTGGGACATTTTCAAGTTTTAACCCTTTACATGGCACCCGTTACTCACTGTCATGCAAATAATTAATCTCTGAAAAAAAGATTTTAAAAACGATTATTTCATATCTAAAACAGATTTTGTTTTTGTTTTTTTCTATTTATATTTTAATCTTTCATTTTCATTTGCAAAAACAATGAACTCTGGCCGATACTGCTATAATACAGGTTTTCAGATTCATTGCTGCAACAATCTTTTGTTGATTGTACTGGATAATATATTAAACTTTACACAAAAATCTAGCATATTGATGGAACTTCAACATTAAAGACACGTGTCCACTTATGAAATTTACAAATCAACCATTGAAATTTAAATTCAATCGGTCATTCAAAGACCGATTTAAAATCGGTCTTTGAATGACCGATTTTAAATCCAATCAGGGGAATTTTGTGGAGCAACGTCCAGTATGAATCATAATTTTAACAGTAAGACACAACTTAAACTTACCAGAGACTCCCTTTTGGTCCATCTTCAACTGTGTTTTACACATCTTGTGGCAAATGTCTTGCTCTGTTGCCACACTTAATTGGCATATCTGTAAGCTTTGCATTAATCTTTTATAATTACAATGCTCTTATCTGATCCCACAGAGGGACCCTGGGGTTGCTGGAGTCCATGCAATGGCTTAGTCATTGGGGCATGACAGGAAAATGACTCGTAATTGGAGATGGCTAGGGTCGTCACCCTCTGGCACACACTCAATAAACAGTTTTATGATGCTAAGCTCCATCTTTTCTTTTTCCTTATTTTTGCGCCCCATTTTTGTACTGCACATGAGCATTCATGCATTCTTTTTCGCACTGCTATCTCGTCCTGATTTTTAAAGTGTCTATTCTTTATTCCCAATTTTCTACAAAGTGCTGTTGCTGATGGTATGTTGCCGTGTTCAATCAATGCAATGGCTTCAAAATTGTGTGTGCAGATGAGATTTGAGTGTCTCTATGTGCAGCAGTGCATGTTATTACAGACCAAGGACTGACAACATTGCTGTTGAAAAGGCACCTGCAATGGCGTGCTCAAAGTGGCACGAGAGCTGAATTCTCCTGTTGCTTCAACAGTTTCCACAGACTCTTAATGTGCAATACGTCTGTTAAATCAAGTCATTAATTTCACGGTTTTAATAGCTGCTAATCAGCACATCTGTTAGTAAACTTAGACGTTGCTAGAATCGTGTACAGATGTGAAAAACCATTGTAGTGCTGAAGTCAGTGTGTAGCAGTTTCTGAGAGCAAATCAAGTCACATACACTTTGTAAGGCAGTTTGATCATAATTTGCCCTGCTATTTACAACTTAGGCTTATTTATTTTACGGCTAAATCCATCACACTTCTATTCATGAATTCACTCGCTTGGAATTATCTGTTTAATGGTGATAAAAACAGACAAGAAGGCTTTCAATTGATATCCTTTTAACAAGGAGAAACCTCCAGCAACATTCAGCATAAATACATTAGAGGTTTTATTGAAGACATAAGTCTAAACTTGTAGGATTGTTGTATATCTATTTATTTATTTTTGTGTATATGGCAGTGGACGACTGTTTCAGAGAAAATACTTCACGGCAGTACATTTTTAATACAGCAAGAAGAAGCGCATTCATGTCCCAAATCATAGTTGTATTGTGTAAATATACACAGACAAGGACCTGTTTTATTGTATTACAGTCATCATTACTGTACCTAAGCCCTCTCTAGGCATCTGGATGTGCTGTGCCTGCATCTGGATCTACTGTTGTGTTGGATGTGGCTGTAAGGCCAAAAGACAAACTGGAAAGCATAACTGTCAGGAGTATTTCTGTCAGAAGTTGAAATTCTCCTCCAGGTCTGCAATATTCCTACCTCTAACATTGTCATTGTGAATGAACAATGCTCCTTTCACCTCTTCTGTGTCCCTTTTTGTATCTCTCCCTTTTTTGATCCTCTTTCATTATTTTTCTTGTCGGCCTTCAACTCCTCTTTCTTCCCTCTCAACCAGTCCTTTCACTGCCCACATCTTCTCCTGTGTCATCTTTTTCTCCTGTCATATCTTTTTTTTTTCTCTCTCTCTCTGCCTGCTTTCAGGTTCTCCTGCAGCAAGCGGCACAGGCACACTGCAGATCTATCTGATAGATATTAATGACAACCCTCCAGCACTCGTACCAAAGGAGTCTCAGATCTGTGAGAGGATGAACAAGAACGTCAACGGTGTCAACATCACTGCCGCTGATGCCGACATTGACCCCAACGCCGGACCTTTCGTCTTCGAGCTCCCCAACTTTCCAACTAGCATTAGACGCAACTGGACAATTTCACGGATCAGTGGTGAGGAAGTGTCTCTGGAAAAGTTAAATGGAGGATGGTTTAAATGGACGGATGCTTTCCTTTCTTGCCTTGGTGTACCCAGCAGTTAATGTTGCAAAACAATAAGTAGGTGTGGAAGTACAGTGGGTCATTACTCAAATTCAATTAATTTGGAAGACGTTGTGTTTTCTGATCTCAATACATGCCTTGCTAGGTTCAGATCTAGATTTGTTCGATCTCCTTTGAATACTCCCTTACTCTGTGCAAAGATTTCCCTTTTCAGTAGTGTTTTATTTACAGTAAATTGTTTTTTGTTTAGTTTTTTTTTGCTTGCATCATTTAATCAATCTAGAGTGGTCTCCAGTTTGTGTTGGGAAGAGCATCCCCACACCATGATGCTGCTATTGCCATGTTTCCCTGTAGGGATAACATTTTTGAATAGATGCTTGTTAATAGTTTGTGTTTTCTTTCGCATGTGTGTAATTGTGTATGATGAGTGCAATCTTTTTTCTGTCTGTGGATTACAACTTCTGCTGGAAAACAATAGGGGGGTGGGGGTTCTTTGCTTTGAGTGCTTCAGATGTTGCTCTTTGGTTTGAGACAATCTTCTCACCATCAAATGCAAGTCCTTAGTTACCTTTCCCAATTACATTCGATAAATTTATCTAGCCATATAGCTGAACTACAGTCAAGTAACATAATGACCTCTGATAGAGTTTTGATGCACCACAGCTTAAGTGTGTGTGTTGTAAAAACAAAGGGTCTTAATACCAAAGATGCTTAAGAAGGTTAAGTGATTGGTTAAATTGGTTATCTCTGTCTGGAAGCCATTACTGCCCACATCCAGGGCTTGAACAAACCCAAATTCTTCAAATTCCTTTCTTGCCTCCACCTTCTCACCTTAATAAAAGTTTTGTGGGGGCTTTCCTTAGACAGATATATCCAGGAAGTCTTTAGCTGAAAAATATAAGCTACTTCCTTGATATGTTTTGAGTAGCCTCACAACTGGTACCAAACTTGGATGATTGAGTCAGAAACATATGAAAAAAAATGTGGGGAAAATTGTTTTCTTTGTGGGATTTTAGGATATTCTTGGACGATACAAAGCATTTGTGTCATATTACATGATGAAACTGTAAAAAGTTCAGCTGCAAAGAAATGCAATAAATAAAACAAATTATTCAAGCTGCATTAGTAATTCAAACATAGGAATTCAAAATATTTCCCAACTTTTCTCCTCTCCCTCATTCCCCCTAGGTGATTACGCCCGTCTGGGTCTGCGATACCAGATATATTTGGAGCCGGGAGTGTATGAGGTCCCCATTATTGTGTCAGATTCGGGCAACCCTCCGCTGTCCAACAGGTCACTCATCAAAGTGAAAGTGTGTCCATGTGATGAAAATGGAGACTGCACCACTCTTGGGGCTGTGGCAGCCACTGGTCTGGGAACTGGAGCCATCATCTCCATCCTCATCTGCATCATCATACTTCTCAGTGAGTTGTAGCTGCTCTTACTGAATTCCTCCTCGGACCCCTCAATACTCTCAAACACATTCACATATTTAAAGTGTAAAAAGTTAAAGTTGCCTTTGACTGGCTTAGACTTTCCTTTCTTCAGGCAAAAGCACAGCTCTGAATGCAGCCCTACACATTTGTCAGGCTGTAATACAACAACATGGACAGTATTATATAATAGATGAATGCATGAACTGCTCGAATCCTCTCCAGCATCTCTGGATAAGATAGTCTTCTTTTCCTAGAGGGTAAAATATCTGCCTTTATTGGCCTTTCCACCGATCCACGTCACTACCTAACATTACTGCTGTGTTTTTTACTGTACACAGAGACAGCCCCTAGAGACACATTCATCTGGAGCGGAAGGATTTTTTTTCCAGCCACTTCAAAATGTAATATTGTGTATTAATGATCCATGGTTTCATAACTGCTGTAACTACCAAATCAAGTTTCAAGTGACCCAGTTCTATAACTTCAGGCTTTTAGAGTGTTTGCTCAAATAAGTTTTTTTTATTTATTTTATTTCAGTGTTTGTTTGTCATGGTGACACAAACACCAGACAGAAAAAAGAGCACAAGGAATCAACACAGCTTCAAATAATAAAGATAAATAAATATAAATAAAATTAAAAGAAAGACTGCTAAGGGATCAAGAAAATAGGTCAGATTCCATATTCGTTTTCTCTGACTGCAATGGTATCTGACATGCACTGTAATTCCTGATCATAGACACCTTTTTAATAAAATATGGTCAGTGCTCAAATAAAAAGCTCAAAAACCTTTCATTTATATTTTTGATTATTTTCAATTATAATTTGATATATTTTTCCTGATTCAACATAGGTTCAGCTGTCAATAATCATCTTCTAATCAAGATTCTTCGGCAATGAAGAATTGATTACAACTCCAGTAAATAAGAAAAACCCTAGATTATCAACTCATAAGACCTTTTAGATCAGGCCATCAGCCACAAAGGGAGCATTAATATTGTACATACATTAAAAGTAAATATCATTTGCCAGTAAGGCAAAGTAAAATATGTACAGTACAAGACAATTCAAAGTGCTTTGCATAAAACATTAAAAGCATTACAGCGGTGTGAAGAGGTCATTTAAAATCCAAAACAAGAGAAAGGGAGAAAGAAAGAACATTAGATTAAAAACAGTCTTAAAAACATGATCAAGTTTAAAAATTCACACTTAAAAGACATGGTGCAGATTTGGACTTTTAAATAAATTTTATGTAAATGTAGCAGAGAACAGGAGGGTCTTTAACCTGGATTTAAATAAACTGAGTGTCTCTGCTGATCTGGGGCTTTCTGGGAGTTTGTTCCAGACATGTGGGACACAGAAGCTGAATGCAGCTTCTCCATGTCTGGTTCTGACTCTGGGAACTGATAAAAGACTGGATCCAGATGACCTGAGAGGTTTGGTAGGTTTAAACTGGGTCAAGATGTCCCCGATGTATTTGATCCTAAACCATTCAGAGCTTTATAGACCAGCAGCCGAACTTTAAAGTCTATTCACTGATGGACAGGGAGCCAGTGTTAAGATACATATAACAGTATAACATAAAGACTTGATAGCTATCTATCCAAGCAAACAACAGGCTATGTTTAATGTAATGTGCAACCAGAAGTAATGAGCTGGATAGGAGACGGGATATAAGATGAACACTGATGGGATTCAGAAATGAAAGGGACAGAGTGCCATTTCATCAGGAAGGTGCCCTCACCCTCCTGATGCTACTGATGCAGGCTGAGCCAGGAATGTATTGGTGGAATAGCAGTGTCACAGGTGTGTGTTATCAGGGATTACTGGACACTTTGCATCCAATCAGAATCAATTATTCAACAATTGGGTCAAATTTATGTTTGTTCAAAACAAAATATCTACAGCTCTGATGAAACCATCAACAGTGGATATTTTGTACCTATTAGCATGTTGCAATGTGAAAATGCTAACATTTTTAACTATATTAACTATTAATTATTAACTTTGGATGTTTTGACTCTGGTTTTTAATTCAAAACTGCCTCAACAAAACTGAAGACCTCACCTTGTTAATGAGGTGTCGGTTGTCAGTTGAGGCTATTTTGTTGTTGTTGGTTGTTGCAGTGTACCCCAAAGCTTTTACAACATTCCCGTGTGTGTTATTGCAGGCATGGTGCTGTTGTTTGTGGTGTGGATCAAGCGCAGAGAGAAGGAAAGGCAGACAAAGCAACTGCTTATTGACCCTGAAGACGATGTCAGAGACAACATCCTCAAGTACGATGAGGAGGGAGGAGGAGAGGAGGACCAAGTGAGATCTTGAGAAACACACCACGCATGCATGATTTCTATGTTGCTTTCTGCCTTTCTTACATCTGTATGCCCCTGTGACTGTGCAGGACTACGATTTGAGCCAGCTGCAGCAGCCCGACTCCTTAGACCACATCATCAGCAAACCACCCGGCATCCGCAGAGTGGACGAACGCCCCATCATCCCTGAGTCCCAGTACCCCATCAGACCTGTCGTGCCCCACCCAGGGGACATCGGAGACTTCATCCATGAGGTGAATATACAAACACGCACACACACACCTTTGCATGGACATTAGTTTCATTGTCCTACAAGTGCATTGGCCTCTCACTTTCAGTTTCCGTCTATCTGACATTTAATACAGTTACCGATTTCTGGATGTTGTTCAATATGTAAAGTCCAATGCAGTGATGACAACAACCAATCTTGGTTTACTTTTCGGCTACTCTCACTTTCCCCTCCACACACACACACACACACACACACATAGCCACACACAAACATCAACTGTCACACACTACAAACTCCACGGTTGGCACATTGATGCGAGAAAATGCTGATTGACAGACTTGTGACAACACGTTCACACTCGAGAGGTGTTGGCAGCTGTTCAGCTTTGATCCATCCAGCCTTGACTCGCTCTCTCTCACACACACACATGCACACACATAACCTGATCTCGCTCCAGCAGCCTGGTTAAACACAAACACAGCAAACGCATAGTGTTTTTGCCACACACCATATCCACAGGGGTTAAAGCTTTTTTGGTTTTCTATCCATAACATCTCTCATTATTTCTCTGTTGTCAACAAGGTGTGTTCCTCTTACCTGCCTAGCTCTCACATCAATGGCCCCAATTTGTCATTATTTAAAACTAGTGTACAATATGATCCAGCTTCAGAAGAAAATGTTACTGAAACAAGATATTGATGATTAAGGTTTGACTTCCTAATGTATCCATTCAAAGTATAGTAGTATGTAGGCAGTGGTAATCTTTGGCCTGTTTATAAGAAGCCTTGATCGAGGCAAATGTATGCATCCTACTGTCGACATAGTGCAAAACCATCTGTACCTAAAAAAAGAATCCAATGAAACCTGTAATAATGATTGAATTACCCATAAAACCCATAAAACTGTTAGCTTTTGTCATTTATAATGCAAATCTCTCCAAATGAATGATTTTTTATTCTAAATTTCAATGAAGAAATAGTAAAGAAGGATAAGCATAAATATTGCAACTTTGCTTTTTACAGCAAAATAAACAACTGGAGAGAATAAAATTATTGGTTTCTAGGAGGTTTGATACATCTAGCTTTGCATGAATCCTTGTAGTTGGAGGTCCCAGGTCATCTCTGTAACATGCCTTGGCAGTCATTATCTTCTGAATAACCTCTGCCTCCAGTATTCCAAATGAATTAACAAGAGTAAAGAAATGATGCTGCTTTTTACCAAGTCTCAGCAGTGCTTCTTCCCCACAGCAACTTCTGCTGCAATATGAAGCCCAAATTGAATTAAGACAAGCCTACAGCAATAAATAATGGCACAATTGGCAATGCATTGGCTACTTTCTAGTCTTGCATGCTTCATTTAATGCTTTCCTCCCCCACATTTTGCAGTCTGAAAGGGAAAACTCCCATAAATACTTATGCAAAAGGCCAAGCGCAAAAACAGCTCTCCAGTCTAATCTCTCCTGTGTGTCCTGGATCTGCTTCTTGCCCTCGTCCCTTATAAATATAAGCTTGTATTGTCTGTTTCTGTGTAAGCTGTGAGATGAACAGGATAAAGCAGAAATTGAGAGTGAATGGATGAATTTTAATTGTTACTTGGAGTTTTTCCATTGCTTGTCAACTTCCCTTATCAGCAAGCTCCATATTATCAACCATGAACTTGCAATAACTGACTTCCACCTTTTCTCCTCCTCCTTGTCCTCTTCAGGGGCTGCGAGCAGCAGACAACGACCCCACAGCCCCTCCATATGACTCCCTGCTGGTTTTTGACTATGAGGGCAGCGGCTCCACCGCCGGCTCTGTCAGTTCCCTCAACTCCTCCAGCACGGGGGACCAGGACTATGACTACCTCAACGACTGGGGCCCGCGCTTCAAGAAACTGGCCGATATGTACGGAGGAGGGGATGATGATTAAATCTGCCCCATCACACATGCACACACACCCTCGTCCCGTCAGCTGGCCTGCCATGCTCTGTCCCCACAACACATGGGGCTGTTACACCCTTCTTGAAAACACATAAACAATGACATGTTCACACTGACAAACCAACCAACCAATCGATTTGCCGACCACAGAGGACCAGTGCTAGAGTCAGTTTCAGGTGCTCTTCTCAACCGTCTCCTGCTCTAAGCCTGTCTAAGACTGGAATGGAAGCTTTGATTTGTAGGCTTCACATCGTCTTGTGTTTTCAAACTCCTTATTTTGTATTTCACATTAGTTTTTAAGATGGATGTAGACTTAAATCAGATTTAGTTTTTACTTAAGTTTGTATCACTTTGTTTTTGTCTTTACTATTGTTTTATTAAAAAAGATTTCTTATTCCTGAGGGTTTTCACTTGTCCCTCACTGTTATCCCCCGCCTGCCTCTCTAAAGGAAGCTCTTTAGGTAGAGCTGCTTGCTTTGTCTGGGGCAAACGAAAAGGAACAGCGAAGAGCATCGATACGAAAGCCACCCCTGGTTTATTCTTTCTTGAACTTGAATTACTTTAGAACAGAAGCACTGTTGTCTAAAAAAAGTGCCTTCAGTGGTGCATATTTTAGCAGGCTCCCGCTAACTCAGGATTGGTTGCCACTCTGGGCTAGCATGGCCCCATACGACCCCTAACCCTTTAATTCAGACCTCCCTTGTCATCTCTCCCGTTCTGCGGGGCTGTGGTAGCTGCGGGAGATGCCAGTGACTGGCTTAAGAGGGCGCTTTATGTAGACATACTGTACATAGGCCTACAGTGTGTCTGTAAGTTATGGACAAATCATTAAGTTTTTTAAGTCAGGCATATCTGTGCTCCAAGATCACAGTCAGCTTGAGTGCGATCGCTGAAATCACAGAAATACATAATGAGATTCTCTTAGAGAAGAAATGCATTGTGTGTCTTTGTTTAATGTGGCTTCAATAGCAGCTGTGTTTGTTTTGATCTCTCTGTGTTTGCACCTAAATCTTAATGAAACTTGTTACTAAATTTTGAAGGTTGACAAGCCACATGTGCTACCTCTCATGTTGCTGTATATGAGGTACATATGAGGACTATTTAAGGGGACTTTGCCTTTGAAATGATGGAAGCATTAAGATTTTAAACATGAAAGAAAAGAAAATACAAGTTAGTTTCAAACAACAAAGTGTGATATATAGATTTGTGAACATGTTTAAGCACCATTCTGACTCACTTTCTTTTTCTTTTATTGATTCACTGTTGTTTTCCCTCAAACTTGCATATAAAAACATGGGACTTGTCCTTGTCACGGAAACTATGGGGAATTGAGCCTCAGCCGGGGACTGAGCGCCGTCACAATCTGTCTCTGTTCAGGCTGCATTTCACTCATCTGAAATATTCTCCTGAAAAATTCTGGCATCAAGTTCAAGAGGTTTAGAAAAGACATTTGAGGGAGGGAAAGTCTCTGTGAAGTTGTGCTCCTCTTTATCAAAAGCAGAAAGGCTTTAGTAATAACACTCTCTAAAAGACAGCTTTGCTTTGACTTGCAGAAAAGCGCTACCCATGGGTTTTTATATATTTCTTTTCATATGGGGATCTTTTGGTTGTTTATTGGGACACTTAAGTATGTTTATTTAGTTATTTGAATATGCAAAATATTCAAAAGAAGGCTTAGGGTGATGCTTATGTTCTGAGTTGCCATTGAAAAGTTCATTAGTTAGTTTAAACTCCACGTAGATTGAACAGATCATCTACTGGTCATGAATATGATGACCCCTAAAGATGACAACTGCCCCTCATTAATCAGCTGTTTTTTATGTAACTTAGAAATCATATAAAATATTTCATTTTAGCAAAAGAGAGTAAGCTGACTTTCAGAATGAATGAAAATGAAATAATTTGTGGTGAGATGAATGGAAACATTTACCTGTAAATGTAAAGTGATAGACAAAAGGGGAGAGAGGGATTTGACTATAGAAAGAGGAACACACCAGTGTAAATATTAAGGTCAACAGGGTCTTTTTGTTTAAGTTTACCAAAACATGGGTATAAATGGGAAAGTGGCATCAATCACAACGGCCGTCAGCTCAGACTTCAGAACAGGAAATGTTTTGACAGCTCACTGCTGGATTAGCTCTTATTTATCTGAGTGCTCCTTCCTACAGAATATCTCCACAAAATAAAAGCATATTTTACTTTCTGCTATTTGTGATTACTTCTGATATATAAATGTTGTCTAACAAAGCGTTTTTACACACGTGTTGACATCGGTTTCCATGCAGTGTTTTGTTCTTTTGCCACCATTAAATTTCCGATGAATACCTGGCCAATCCTATTTCACAAAGAGCCATGTGCATTTACTAGAATCTGTGGGATTCTGTATGGGCTTACAGCCATACTCGTGTCGCTGTTCAAGTATCGCTTCATCATGGCGAGAGGGTTCCAAACCAACCTGTACAGACTTAGCACACACTCACTCCTCTAAGCCTTACTGTATATATGTGAGTGTTATATATTATATAAGCCTGTTCACAGTGTTTAAATGCATTTGCAGAGCTGCAGCATTACTGATGGTCATCCAGTGTCCACAGAATGAAGACTCACTTTGTGGACTGCTCATGTTCTCTAATTCAATTTAAATTCAGGGCCAAACGTAACAGGAGGCCCTACACACACTTTCCACAAAGTAACTGACCTTTACAACAATTTCATTCATACATACATGACACCTTGACCAGATGATACTGAATGTTATCACTTGCACATGGCAGCAAATCACCATTACAGTCAGCCAAATTGAACCCCTCACTGAAATGCAGTTTGTGGGGGGGGGGATATGAAGTCAGCTTGGTTAGTTCTTGTTACATACTTGATCCATTTGTCATGTTGATGTTCTCTTGCTAAAGTGAGGAGAGAATTAGCAAATGAGGACCAAAGAAAAGCCTTTTCCTTGATGTAGTCCAACCCTGACATCTGTCCGGTGCTGGTTTTACTAAAAGGACAATTGGTAGTTGCGGATCATTCTGGACACTGTCTGACCATGGACACACACATGACAGAAGGTTCTGAAAGTAGCCAAACATTTGTCCTGCTCTGATGAGAATCATTTTAAACAGGCAGCAGACTTTCATACAAGTTCTCTTATTATTCAAATCCAAGTGTACATAATGTAATATTTGCTTGAAGCTAAACAGACCAAGTTAGGCAAACTGTAACTGTACAATTGGAGCTTTTTGCATGTGTCTTTTTATAATGGGCAGATGAGTTCTATTAACCATACAACAGCTGAAGAAGTGTGCAGCCCGCATGACGGAGGCCGCAGGCCAGAAGGGATTCTGGTGTACCATATTCACATCGTTTCAAATGAAAGTGGGGAAAAAAAGCTGAAAAAAATAATTGCACAGCTATCAAGTCAAAAAGACTTTTTTTTGTAAATTGTCAACAGCACAAATATTTTGTATTGTTGTTTGTACCATTTTGTAAAAAATGAAGAAAAAAAAAGACAAAAAAAGCCACAAAAAAAAAGGGAAAGAGTCTGTTGTTTCGAGCGTGTGTTTATAGTCCCACTGCAATCTTGGTTTCCAAATACCGTACAGTACATGCGCAGCCTTGCAGATCAACATTGTAATATAGACGCTGAGCTGGAGACTCCCTGTCAGCATCATGTGTTATAAATAAAAAAAGAAAATCCCCTCCTTGTAAGAACACAGGCTCTTGTCTTTTCTTTGTCACCTGCTGAGTCATGTGAGTGTGCATTTCCTCATGTTTGTGTTCTTTTCAAATGAAAGAAGCTCTTTTTTTTCCCCACGTTAAATGAACTGAAACTAGTTTTTTAATGTAATTCATTCATCATATAGTGTCACTTTAGAGTATTATTTTCAGTTGATATAATCATAAATGCTGCTATAAAGTTAATATATTTACAACAACTACATCAAACTATTAATTTTGTCTGTCAAGTAAGGCAGATGTATGAAAGCACTCAAACAGAAGGTTGCTTGTGTGTATTAAAGTCCTGGAATACATCTCATTTACACAGACGCTCTTACTGACAGGTGCTTGCCTTAATGGCCATATCTTTGATTGAATGATTTGCTCCTCACATGTTAATGATATTGCTTTAGCAGTTTTCCGGAAAACACACAATAAGCCGTTGCTACAATCAAATATGCAGAGAGATAGAAATTCAAAGCTGAGTTTAATGATGATTTGCTGTGTTTCATATTTGAAATTAGTTTTAGTGCCAGCCATGAGCAAACATGAGCTAAAATGATCAGCACAATTAAGGCTGTTGATTTGTCAGCTGCCTTCCCAGGTGAAGCAGAAGACAATCAGAGATGAGAAATCTCAGTGTGAAAACACAGAAAAAGTGCTTCGTTTTTTTCCCCCTTCCATCTTATTGCAAATTTGGTCAAGATGAAAAACAAAAACAGATGTTTCAGAGTTGCAAATAATACCGTACACTGATTGAAATTTCAGATTTTTATTATGTTTTGTTTACTTAACAGTTTCTCTATTTTTCTGTTGCCATTTTTGTGAATTTGTTTTAAATCTTTCTTGTTGGCACAGAGGAAGAGACGATGTTTCATCTTGTTAATGTAACTGCAATTAGTTCAGCTAGTTTTATTAAACTTTTATTTGATTTGCATCATTAAATTAGAAATAGAAAACTACATTTTAGGTTTCATAGAGTGCTGGAGAGATTGTTCAACAGGCACGCATGCTAAAGGATTTTTTATACAAACTTTCGATTAACTCATGGCTTCTTTTTCTTAAATTATTCAGCATTTATTTAAAAAGATTTATACTCTGATGGAAGCAGCTTGGATAAGCTCCAGCTTCCCCCCATGACCCTGCATTTGAATAGGTGAGAATGGACAATGGATGGATGGAGTTCTCACCAATGTCCAAGCATCCCTAAATGCACCAGCATTTGGTTCTTAAAGCATTTCTCAGTAGCTAATGATTATAGTTTCCCAATAAATAAAAATATTCTCGAAGAAGACAATAAATATTTAATGTAGCAACACAGGGTTTATGGTTTAAAACCAATAATATTTCTTCAATGTTACTCAAACAGCACCCAAATCATCAGTTCTGCTTCTCAACAAAATCTTTTTATCGACGGTTCCTCTTCAAATCTTAATTTGGCAATGTTCACCATGATACCAGAGGTAAATGTAGAATGAAATCTGTTAGCAGGCAGCGCATGCAGCCAAGGCAGCATGAGGACCAGAATGAAATGACCCTTACTAGTTCTCTTTTAGCACAGCAGGTCAATGAACCCCGCAACACACTGCATCTTCTCTTCATTGATTGACCTGTCAGAGCACGTCAATGCAAACGCAGACAGAAGAAGCTCTGCTGTTACATACCGCTCACACAACTCATGAACCCAAAAATCTTTCTGCTCAAACAACAAGAAAACTGAGGGCAAAGTGAAACCTGCTCCTGCCCCCCCTCCCCACCACCACCACCAGTCAGTCTGCAAAGTTGACAGCCTCACTTATCTGACTTTCTGAGGGGGAAGTCAGAATGGATTCATTCAGGCAACAGTCACATAATTATCAGAAATGCCTCATGCTGAATTTTGACCTTGTGCGGATTAATGTGCGTGGGTGGTTTCAGAGATTATATTGATCTTTGATCAATAAAATGTTATTTTGATATTTTTATAATTTACACTTTTCATTGCTATTATTCCTTTGTGATAATAAAGATGGTCAGGTAATGTTAGCCCTTAGGTGAAATAGATTTTGCCTCATAATGCACTTGTTTTCATTCTTGTTAAGAGTTAAATGTGAAGAATTATTCTATCATTTTTGTCACTTGCACATTAATGCAGGTATAACTAAGGCAAGAATCTGCCTATCCATCTTTACATTAATAGTCTGAATCATCAAGTCGAAATAATTCCAACAACTTCGGGGGGGGGAGGCCACAGAAAGGTAAGTTGATTGTTTTGGGGCAGAAATATCTCCCTTTTCTCTTTATTCTTATATCTTCAAATACAAAATAAGACCGGTTACCGGCTACATTTGTCTACATTTTCCTGCAATAGCTCACTTTAAAATCAACAACCAACTTTGCTAGCCTCCTGTTTAAATCAAATTGGATCAAATAGCTCTAGCTTTGTCAGCGCTAAGTAACTTGGATTCTCAGGTATTCTATGAGCATTTTATAGTTTATGTTTAGCTTCAGCCTTAAACTTTTGGTTAACTGTCGATGTGTAGTTCCTTAATACACTTACTGAAAGCTAAATATGACATGTTTTCCCCACATTATCTTAAAACTAATCCAGTGCCAAAAAATAACCAGATTATCACTGCTACCAAGCTTCAGGCTAACATTGGATTACTGTAATAGCTTTTCATAACATTAGTTTTGGTTGCACAGGGACAAAGTCTCTTTTAGAAATGAGCAGCCCAATGCCCGTATTTCAAAAGGATGGATATAAAACTACTTCAAAATTCATTTCAAACTGGTCTAGTGACATTAGTGTCTGGAAAGACATTTTCGTCCTTCTCCTCTGGTGACCTGTCAATGATCAACTGGGGTGGCACCTAGGGTGTCCAATCAGATTTCAAAGGTGGTCAGTGGAACCCTGGCCAGCCCTCTAGCTCCGCCCCTGAATGCAAAATTCGAATTTAACCTCTCCAGAAACCCACAAAGACTAAAAACAAAAAAAGAAGGCATGGTCTTTTTAATAAATTCTCAGAAAAATATCAGAAAAAGTCATTAATGCTGTTCATGATAATTCTTTCTTTTCTTTCTTTTCTTTTTTAAATAATATGACTTAGTTTTCAAGGCTGAGAACTGAAAACATTTTCAAGACATTACCTGTTTCATCTATGTTATTTATCCTTTTTCCTCTCTGTCAAAAAAAGTGCTTCACCCTGTATGACCCTGAAATATACAATCAAAATGTATTCCAGAGACTTGACAGAAACAAAAAATGCTTTGATTATAATCTCTGTAAAAAGTTTTTCTTTTTTAAAGTTCAGTCTAATCAATGGAATATACCTTAGTAATCACACAGTAACAGACCCTTTCAAAGTTATAATGGCTTTATAGATGTATTAATGATACCATTAGAATAGCTAATTATAATTTCAACAACATACTTTAGAAAAACACATTAAAGATACTTTTTTTAAACTTCATGTTTTACAGCATTGGCAGACTTATTAAATGAGGCCAGCTAGTGAACTTGGAGAAAATCTTTTTTGATTTCCTTGCTTCAGTAATTTGTGCATGGTTTACATTAAGTCTACATAACCCTTGTCTAAATTCCTAGATGTGCAGTTAGTACTGTGCTGCACATCCTTTTTAATGTTCTTTTCTGTCTGTGACTTTTATAGTTGCTTTTACTGGATTTGTTGGTTAAGTTTAGGATTTGCCTCTCAAATTTACTGAATTAGACACAGCAATTAACGATCATATTTTCAAAAGGTTTTCCAGATGTTTTGCACAAGAGATGATCAGCTAAGTGAAAAGGAAAGCATTCTCTTATCTCTTTAAAAAATTGGAAGTCAGTCTGGACATTTTCAGGAACTTTGAAAGTTTCTTCACCAAGTCTGTGATGAAACTGGCACTCATTAGAAAAGGAAGACAATGATTTACCCCTGCTGAAGACATATATTGATCGAATTAGCAACACCTTTGATTAAACTCCACATCAATACTTCTGAGAGTTCAAACAGAAGCCACATCACATCATCAGCCTGTGGAGGCAGAGAAATGTTGTGTCTTTGAGAGACTCAGAGAACACATCAGTAGCTATGTCCATGCATAATATACAGTACAGGCTATATGAATGCACCCAATGGTTATCGGAATAATGAATTTCTGGGGTCAAACCTCCCGTCTTTTGGGTTCCGATCATTATTTGAATAAAGTAGAAATTGTGAAAAAAGAATCTTGAGGAGTTGCGTAATCTTTCGAGAGCAGTCAGCGGTTTTGATTTTGTATTTTGGCCAATGGTTTTTTACAACTTTTGCTCATTGTGCAGCTTTTAAAGTTTTAAAGTGAAAACTTCAAGAAGTTTGAGTTGAGAAAAGCTGTGATTAAAAGTGTCTCCACTGGTGTTATCAAAGTAAAATTCTAACATTTAAAATTTCAAACATTAATCACATTATTTAATTCATGTGATCTGTTCAGTATAAATGAAATAGTGAAAGGTTATTGACTGAATGGTGTATCAAAGTTCTGACTATCTATGAGCTTTATGCATATGAATAGTTTATATGCTGAATATATCCCTTCCCTGAAGGAGCTCTCTAGTCTATACACACCATTTCTTCATATTCTCCATCAGTGACTTTCATTTCCTCTATGATGGCCTGAGGATGTGGAGGTCAGTAGAAGATCCATGAAGAAAGGAATGGCCCGAGTCTGATTGGATATCCCTCTAATGGCTTCTTTAGCGGACTGACGGCCACCTCTGGACACAGACAAGGCACAGAGATAAAAAATATATATTTAGTGTGGGCAGTCTATATTCTGAATCCTTTTAAAGTAATGCTTTTACCCTCAATGAGCCATAAAGCACTGCTATGTGTAATAAGAATAAACAAATAACCATAAAGCATTGGCTTTATTGTCTTACATCAATGCAGATTTATTTTCAGCCATGGTGAGCTATTGTATGCAGATTGCCTGATGCCCCTGTGGTGAACTTCTCATCTAATCCTTTCAAAAAGTAACTGTGCTAAAGGGGAAGAGTGTGATCTCAAGAGAAATGAAAGCGGGTTCAAACAGTCAAGAGAATGGCAAAACTTACAACGGGGAAATAAACACAAACATTTCCCATGGTTGTCACATTTTCAAAATCACGAGTTCATACATTTGAAATAAACATGCATTTCTTCAAATGTGCTTGAATGTCATCCAATTCACAGGAGATAGTAGATTCATCCAGCACGCTACAAATGCTTCCTACAACAAAGATAATTGTGTAGATTCTTCTCAGCTCTATAGTACACTGGACATGGCTGTAAAGTTCCCGTGAGTTTGAAGTGCAAGAAGCTGTGTGGTCACATTAGCATATCTGGCCAACAACAGGCATCGACCCGCAGTTAGAAAAAGTTTTTTATCTTTTAGTGTCATCTAAATGTTTCCCCGTGTGGTGCTGCAGAGGTGTATAATGGGACTTGGAATGTTAGACCATGACTCCACTTCCATCATAAATTTGTAAAATCCTTCCCCAAAAACTCCCTCAATGTTTGCACCAAGAAAAGAGCAATAAGAATAGTTTCTCTGCTTTTTTTTCATTTCCTTTGGGACAATGAAATTAAGAATTAATGTATTTCAAGAAATGTTTGAGGCAATGGTGAGTTGATAATAATGTAACAATGGTTAAATGGTCAAAACCTGAAACTGTAATGGGATAAAGAAAAATTTAAAAACACTTACTTTGGGTATTACATATCAAAGCCAAGTGGTAGCAATAACTTTGGCATGTTTACTGCCACACATTTTTAATAAGATGAATTAGAGTCACTAAAAAATTTGCCCTGCAAAACAGTAGAGCAGGAAATTAAAAAGTTAATATTACAGATAGGCTTGCATCAAAATGTTGGCATTTTGTTGGTGATGGCAGTTTTATGACCAGCTGTAACAGACAGCAGGCGATCACATGATCCTGAACAACCTGTTAACTTGTTGCCAACAAGTGACTTTGCTGATCTGTTGTTATTTTAGAGTAAAAGATCTTCCTCGTAACACGTAAAAGGAAAAAAAAGAAAAAAATCCCACTTTTGCTACTCTGCCATTTAAAGCTTAAATTCAGTTTCTCTGATTACTTTGCTTTGCCTGCTAGTTTCCTCCATTTTTGAACCAATTTGGTAAAAACTTTGGCTTATTTGATCAAGCGGTTACCAGGGCATGTAACGCTCTCTGATGGATCTAACGGTCTCACTGACACAAGCCTGTATGATCAGAACTACCCACCATTTGCCTTTTTTTTTTTTTTTTTTTTTAAATGGTAAATAATGTTCAAAGTTTCCTCACATTCAAACTGCAAAGAAAACATGGCAGCTGTTAAACAGAATATATTCACTTCTACTTTCTAACGAACCACAGTTTGGAGAACAGGAGCAGTTGGGGTGTTTTGATATAATGAGTCATTTTAATGAATCAGTGCGATCTTTATGCTGAATTAGAAGTGATAATGTGTCCTCCTGGGTCAGTGAAACCACACCCCTGAGATAACAGCTGCCACCGACCACATTACAACTAGTGAGGGACAGAGATAAAAGAGAGAAGCTCTGGGCCCACAGTACTGCCTGAAATCAGATTTAGATCCCATTCTTACATTCAAATCATATTATGCTCCACAGTTATTCACAGAGTAGCAATCTATCACTCATACACACTGTCAACACGATCTGACCATCTGTCAGTACTTACCTGCACAGAGCTGCGAGATATGGCCCTGACGGAGCTGCTGTTGTAGCTATTGCTTTAAAATCATTTATTGTCAGTGCAGGCTTTGTTGTAAAAAAAACCCCGATACAGAACCCTAAATCATAAGTGCAACAAGCATGGACAGCGAATATTTGCATCGTCTATTTCAGACATTCTCACGTACATCTGTGGGTAATTCAAATAATCCATGTCTGGACCATTGCTTTCCTATTAAATGTTCACTCAAATATGGACAAGTTTGATTTATGAGCTATTAATGCAACAATAAACATGATGCTCATGACTAAAATATGAAAAATTAATCTGAAAATTCAATGTTGGGAATTGGGAATGTACTTTTAGAAGGCACAGAAAGCCCCTGACAGAAAAGCAGCTCATGTTGTCTGGCTGGGTGTGAAATGTTTTCCATTTAAATCCCCTCAACGTTCACTTACTCCGTTAAAAAAAACTCCTACAAACTCCATTTCCGCACAAAATGGGGCCTCAAGAGTTTTCAGTCTACCTAATGGGGACCTTAACTAATTGAGTCTCTAGTTTCTTTTGGCTTGTTTTATGTTACCGCTGAGCTCCTCTAACTGCATTTCTTGGTGGTTTGTGTATTCACTGCAGTCTCTAACTGCAAGTTTCCAAGTTTGGAGTTCTTATCCAAAAGATATTGTATCTAATCCAAATTTCAATTCTCCACAAACAAGACCATCCTTTCTACTTTACCCTGTGCTCTTTAGCTGCTGAGCCAACAGATGACACCCACATTCCTCCTGCCATGTTTGTGACTGCTGCTGCAGTAAAAGGTCAGCTGCTGATTGGTGAATTGTGTGACCACATAATCAAGGAGGAGGATGATTGAAGATTCCTCTGAAATGAGACATCATTTGGCTCATAGTGTAATCCACAGTATCTCAAAGGATGAAGTTGGCTGTGATGTATCCCCCCCCCAAAAAAGAAATCTTCCTTTTTTTTTTGCAATCATTTAAATCACAAGCTAAGAGGAAACAGCACTATAATCTATTGTTTAAAATAATTAATATATGCAAGAAAATGTTTATTTTACTGAAGGAATTGTGTTCTGTAATGCTGATGTGTTTGATGCTACAAAAAATCTAGCATAGTAATCTAAACACATTAGGCTAAAACATGCACTTTCATAACATTGGCATTGGCAAAATTTGGAGTGGACTGCGGCTGTCTGTGTGCAATCTGTATTACATCAGAATCAGCACAAAAATAAAAGAGGTCTATAGATTTGTCTCTGGACATGTTTGTGTGAAAGCATAGAGAAGGGAAAGTTGTTTTTAAAGGTTTCTGCTGCATTGAAAATCAATAACACAGTATCCTTCATTCTTCTCAAAAGAATGGAGTTTGGAACCATCTTTAAAAAGGGGGCCATCCTAGTTATCATATATCCAAACCGCATTATCAGGACAAAGAGCTTTGACAAACCAAGCCAAGTTTGAAACTCACAGAAGGACAACCGTCAGAGCCAAACTTCTCCTAACTCCAGGTCTTCGTAGTTGAGTGGTCTCCTTCCCTCACTGAAAATATAACACAGTAACCTGCCAAAAGGCACCTGAATGAGAGAAAGGCCACAAATCCTCTGTTTTGATCAAATAAAGGTTAAACTCTTTGGACAAAATCTGTGTGATGTGTGAATGAAACCAGGCAATGAATACCACCTCTCTGATATTATCTATACAGTTAAACACAGTGATGGCAGCATCTTGCCTTCAGAATTTTTTTAATAACAGTGACTTCCTGAAGGACTAGTCAGGATAGAGGGAATGACTGATGTATTAATATACTAAGGAAAGGTGTGCCAAGCTTGAAGGATCATTCCTAAGAATGCAGGAGGAGGCCATTGCCACCAGTTATTTTAACCAACATGAGTTGGTCAAAATGAGAGATATTCAACTCATGAAACCAAAGTTTTTGCTTTGTCTGTTTGGAAAACATGGGTTTGGATTGATGAAGAAAAATGAACAGAATTTATTTAACGATTGACCATGAAAAAGAGCATTAAAACAGATCTAAAACCGAATGCTGAGCAGCTCTGTTTAATAATTCTCTGAAAAAAAAAACGTATGCTGGATACTAGAGTGAGCATGAACTTGCTCTAACTTAGGATAAAGAAAAAAAAAAGAAAAAGAAAAAAGAAAAACCTTACACACAAACCCCATTTCCATTTTCTAAAACACTGTAATAACTTCTGATAATAGTTAGTCTTTGAATCATTTGATAGTTTTTGATTTGGTAATTTAGCTTTTTCTATTAAGATTCAGAAAACTTTCAAAGTAGTGCAGTCCAAGAGCCATTTATTTGTGTTTCCTGTAATATTTTTGAATAATGAATGGAAATTTTCACCCTTATGAGGCACATTTATAACTTATTACCAGGTCAATTGTTTTCAGCCACTTAAAGTCAATTAACCTGAACACTTAGATTCTAACTTTTCTTTTATAGCCACTGAATACCAAAACTTTATAAATGGCCCTTATGGCTGAAGTGTGTAATCTTGACTCACATTTCCTGATTAGTAATAGAACAATATGAATTTAAGTGGTCTCGCTTGATGTCGTGGGGTTGCAAGAAATGGAATCATTTACAGCGGGGAGGCTGTGAGGTCAGAGAATTATGGTTCATGCACTCCGACAACGATCATACTTTACTATTTTAATTTGAACAAGTCTAACTGCTTTTGGCTTTGCCTTACAGTAACATTAAAGACTTTCTTTCTCTTTAAGGAAAGTCAAGGCAGCAGAGTGGACAGGCTACCAGCCGACCGTGGCTGTAATTGATGGACACTTGGCACGCACTGTGCGCCTGGCGATTTGTAGAATCCATAAAAAGAGATGTTGAGGTAATTATGTTTGTCATGATATATTGAAAGTAGGAATTGGCATCCTAATCAGAATGGCTGACAGCTGTAGCATGCAGATGCTATCAGACCTCTTGTCCATGGTGATAAAATGAAAGCGGGTCATTTTAACAGGTAACAGCTGTTCATTGCTAATTTGTTCAATTATGTGCAGAGAATGTAAGTGGAGGTTGATTCTCTGCCCTGAGGGACCTCCTCTCTCCTCTCCATTTGCTTCCAGAGTGTGCACAGTAATGGAAATCCATTTCATACAACATGAACCCTGTGGACTGGGATGATGCAAGGTTTTGCCTTTATTTCACAAAGAGTTTTATTTTCTCTGCTAATTACTGCCAACATAATTATTATTCACGATTAATGGGATATTTGCCTTTATGACAGCAGGTTAAAAGTCCTGTGGGATATATTTGCTTTAAGTGACCGCCTGTGACCATATCAAGCCTAAAAGAAAACAGCATCATATGAGTTATGTCCCAGGAACATCTGTGTTATCATGCCTGCCTTGTTGAGAGTAGTTGTATCAAGAAAAATGTTACAGGATGGTGGTGATCATTCAAAATTCAAATTTCATTGATAACAATGAGAGCTTTCCTAGGTCCAGATTGATTTAATGCCAAGAAGTTTCTGTTATGGCGTAAGTGTAGCCTGACCTTTTAGAGAAAAATTTGATTTGGGAATCTGCCTCCTGCATTGCTGCATATTTACTGTAGCTGTAGGTTGTAGGTCCAGCACTTACAAACAGTAAAAGCACCATAAAAGATCACAATCAATAGTGGAAGTAACTATTTTTTCCCTAACCAATAGACAGAATGACCTAAACGATCCTTGACATCACCATCCATAAAATCAACAAGTGCACTGTGAACATTTTGAATTGTCTTGTACGTGAAATAGGCTTTACAGATAAACCTGCCATGCCTTACTGTCCATGTAATCTTATAATACAGTAAATCATTTGATGAAATATAAAGCAGGTAATTTACTGCTGGAAATCATTACAGATACACTTAAAACAGATAATTATGCCTTTTGTTCCTGTCACCCCCTACTTTCTCTGAGTTTTCCATCACTTTAAGAGCAACTTGAAAATACAGTTACTCCTTACAAGCACACAATGTCCTATGACAGCTTCTTTACCGACCAGCACAGACACAGTGGAAGTAGCTACTGCTAGGCAACAAATGGGTAACAGTGCAAGTACTTGAACATTTTTCTATAATAACCATGAACCAAACCTTTTAGATCTGACAGCCAAATTGTGTGAAAAAGAAGAATGGATCTTTTTTTTTTATTCCTGAATTATTTCAATTGAAATGAAATTGACCGGCATTTCTGACTGTGAGATCATCTATGATCTAAACATTTACCTGTGTACAGGCAAGCCAAGCCAAATTTATTTATAGCTATAGCAACTTTCATGTACAAGGCAACCCAATGTGCTGCACACTAAAAGATCAAAGGAAAGAGACAAAAGAATACATATAGTGAGTTACATAATCAACAGGAAATATATCATCAGCATCATTTTTGACATAGTTGTGATTGTCATCATTGTCACCGTCATCATCAACACATGAACCCAGTTTTAAACTTAGACAGTTTTTTTTTCTTATTGCTGAGGGGTTACATAGATTATTCCACTTTGTTACAAATTAATCTGTTAATTACAATAAAAATCATAGAAGCAGTTATTTTAAATTGTACAGCAAAAGGTACAGCAAGTGGTGGCAAGTGTGTGAGTAGTGTCGATGACACTATTCTTGAAAAGTTAGAGATATTCAGCCTTTTTGTTTGATGACAGAATCTACTTAAAATGCACTAGAACCTTTTCAGGTGAACTAAATTTGACTTTCTCTAAACTTTTGAATGCACACGAACAACTGTTAAATGTTTTTGCACAACATGTTGTTTTCTAACGAGGTGATTTACCATAAAGGAAAAAAGTGTCCATGAAAACATGAATAAACCACTAAATGTTCTGGTCTAAGGACAACTTGCATTTAAACAGCCCTCTTCATCATCATTCTGTTCACATTGACATTTTATGTTGTGGTACACCCACAACTGTTAGATTTTCTTTCAGTAAATAATTTGAGATGAAGGAATTACGATTGCATAATTCTACCTAAATGCTCTTTTTTGTGATATTTACCCAAAAGTTAAATATCCATTACTTTTTGTGAGTAGCGTACATGTAGTCATCCGCCTCTTCAACACTTCCTTTGTGCATTACGCTGTTAAAACAAGATATTTTACTTGTTGTATCTGGTCTTAGCTCTAACAAGTAACACTGCTATGCTTTTTTTATTTAACCTTTATTTAACCAGGAAGTTCAATTGAAAATCAGTTGTCATTTACATTGATGAATTGGACATGAGGCAACAGTAAAACATATAATGATACATACATAACAATGACACGAGTAAAGAATGTCCACAATTTCAATTTTCTTGTTAAAACAGTTTTTTTTGTTTCAAACTCAGTAAAGGGGTCTTATCCTGAAGAGAAGACATTTATTCTAAAAGAATAAGAGGTTTTGACTATTGGTTTTTAAAGCATTGCTTCTGTGCTTTTACCTCTTAAATCCCATTGATAATTTAAGTAATAGAGCCATAGTTTGTATGTAATGTAGGTCTTACCACATATTCTGCAGTACCCTCTCTTCATATCTCTGAATCCAGCTGAAAACCAAGTGCAGTCCACTTCATAGAGACCTACTGTGCAGTCCAGGCGCACGTTTAATAGGTCAGTGCTGTAGCCTATTTGAACCATATATAAGACAATGGAAGTTATATTGGTACTGAAAGAAGTCTTGGAAACCATGTTCTTCAGAATGTGTGCTGCACCTCCAGAATATATGAAATATATTTACTCATCTTCATAGCTGTCAGTCAGAGACATTATCCTGCGGACAACCAGCGGTTTCTTATTATGCAAAATCAAACAAAGCCGTGGAATTGAGTATGGTGTCCCAGAGAAACATAAGCAAATATAGCCTGACAAGTCACATTGGAGAAGACTTAGATGACTGCTTCGGCCTTGGATATCAAGACAACATAGACAAAGGTTTGGGCAGCTACAGGCATAGTATACCTTGTCTGCAGCGGGAGCAGAGCAAACAACTTCCTAAGCCTCAAATCCACTGAATCTGAAGGAATACAAAGAAGTGCTTTGATATGATCCTTACTGGTGTGTCCATCTGTGTGGGTGTGTCTTGTGTGTGAAGATCCTCAGATCTTCGAAACAGCAAGAGTCAGGAAATCAGAACATGCATAAAATTATATTGCAACTAGTCTTCTAGATTTGTGAACTATATGGGATATCAATATGCATTTAAAAATTCCTTTTTTAATCACTCTATTTTCAGTTTATATGGTGGAAAAGTATATGGAGT
>JBBBVU010000014.1:8313072-8343681 GCA_037177055.1 Atherinosoma microstoma
TTAATGTTTTATGTAAAGCACTTTGAATTGTCTTGAACCTGAAAATGTGCTATACAAATAAACTTGCCTTGCCTTGTTAAAGACTGGGTTTTAAGGCTGTTTTCCAGAAACCCTTTCTGGGACTGCTTTGTCTTTTATAACAGAATATAGCCATTCAGTTGAATTTTCAGATTTTTCTTTATCCCCATAAGCTTGTGTTTTACAATCTCTCCATGTATTATCTGAACAGCCTGTTGTGCTAAAATAAAAATATAAATAAAAAAATCACTGGGTATTCTTTGAAGGAATCACAAAAGGACAAACCTTTGCACCTTTTACTTCTCTACTGGGGTGCTCCATGGCTATGTACTTAAACTCATTCTTTTTGTAATACACTACACCTTCAGGGGTCTTCCATTCTCAAGGTTATGCAGATGATGTTTTGCACTTTAGATCATGAGGAAAATCTGATCAAATCTGACTCCTGGTAAGTAGTGGAATGGACAACTATGGGATACTACTTGTAATCTCACCGACATCTTCCAGCATGCACAGCAAAACTTCTACATATAATCCAGACTTCAGTGGCAAGTCTAGTGTTTGACCAACCAGTAAGGTCATGTCATTCCATTGCTGGAGACCAGTAGCTGCCAGGATAAAATAAAAGTTACTAATACTTGTCGTCAGAGCGACTGTGGGGTCTATAATGAAGTTTGCTTTCTAAACCTTTCTTTTTTTTTTTTTAAATCCTTCAAAGACTGGTCTCTTCTGAGAACCCCTCCTCTCTCTAGACACATTTATTCTCACAAGATCAACTCTGCAGGAGTAAGGGCAACCAAGACAGTTAGATTAGTTTTTGTTTTATTAGAGATCATTCTTTGTCAATCATTTTATAAAATAGATTAAAAACCCCTTTTTTTTTAAATTTAGATATTTACATATAAACAAGTGGCTGTGCAAAATTTACAAGATATTGGCAAAAAAGCAACATATTTTTGTCTCATTTGTCAAATATTCATATAAATGAAAAATAAGACATTTTCTTAATTCAAAGTCGTCATCTGATAAATCTACAAATAGTAAACTTAAGTATTTACAGTCATAAAAATTGCCAAAAAACAAACATTCTTTAAAAAAAGATGACAAAAGGTATAAAGACCAAAATCTTTATGTGCACTAAAGATATAAAAACTTGGGTGTGTTCATCTGATTGAGCTGCATCCAACTAATTGGCCAAGTGCAGTTTTCTTTTCTTTTTTTTTTTTTTTTTATAAACCCAACATGACATCCATTCTTTATAAATATAAAAATATGAACATACAAACAACTTTAAATGACTGTGATTGGGAACAATATCAGGGTTAAATAGTTGGCTGGGGTTTTGGGGTTGCTAGTTTGTCTTTCTCCATTAATTCATTTTTCTTTTTACTTTTTTCCTTTGTCAGATTCAATTATGTATGAGAGTGTGGTTCATTTTAGCCAACATTCTAACTATTTTGCGCCATAAACGACTTGCATATAACATGTCAAACTCTCATATGAAATTCTACAAATTCTTTGGGTGACAATAATAAAAGGAAAGAAAATTCCCTTCATGATGAGACATTATTCCAATATATTCTTAATAGGCAGACAATATACTTGCTGTAACTTAATTCAACAAAAGAAAATCTGCAGACTTTTTAAATCATTACTGCAATGTTAAGGTTGCAAATAATTCCTCTGAAGATGACGCTCAATGTGACTGAATGGGACATAAATGTTTCACTTTAACTTCAGGTGGCTGAGATGAGAAATTGGTGGCATGAATATAAAGTATTGGAGATTCGTGTAGTTAATCTGCTACAGTCAGATACAGTATATTCCAATGATTGTAAGAGTTCCAATACCACCTGAACATCATGCACATGTCGCACATAAATAGCCAGTTTTTATCTCCAATAAAATAAAAGACATATAAAAAAGATAGTCGACAAAAAATAAGAAGGAAGAAAACATAATAAAGCACTTTTTCTGCAACTCGGGAGAGAACGGTTGGATAGATGAATCTACACATTCAAATGCATATGGCTTAACTAGTTAAGGCGGCAACGCAACACGTGACAATATTAGTCTCTGTAAAACAATCCACAGGCATCGATAAAAATACATTATAAATGTGTGATAAATTAAAATCTCTGTTAAGGACTTGATAAAATGAGCATTTGCTTAACACTCCAAAGAAATTGGCAGCTACAACATGATTCGTGCAGCGTGAGGCAGTACATGAGTCGAGTGTAAGTCGGGTGCAACTGGTCTCTGAAAAGCAAACTGAGGCACGCTGAAAGTAGGGCAGACATCTGCTCCATCTCTGCATGGGAGGCTTTAAAGAACTGATGTCTCCTCTGAGTTTCAAATCATTGTTCCCCCAGATGGATGTCACATAATTCAGCAGATCAGGGGGAACAAAGAATCAGCAGATTAAAAAAAAAAAAAAAAGGAAAAAAAGAAAAGAAAAAGAGAAGTACCATCAGGAGGAGGAGGAGGAGAGGAACTGCTGGTCAACTCTGCTTCCTTAAAGCCATTGAGGGAGTAGTCATTTTCATTTGTGTGCTATTTCAAGAAGCCTTTATAGAGAAGCTGCGAGTGACTAGTCTCCTTTTCATTCTCCAAACAGAACAGCAGGTCCCGGAGGTTGACTCTAGTGATGCGCTGTCGGAAAAACTGTCTGGAGCCGGTTCCACTGGAGCCTCCAGGCTGGGAGGGACCTGACCCCGAGCCCTGGAGGGTCAAACAAAGCAAATCCAAAAAGAAAGGTTTCGTTTTATTGACTTATTTAAATCAATCAAAAGTCACTTATCCAAATTCCTCACCTCTGCATTTGCACCTCTAACAGGAGAATCGTTTTTCCGTTTTTTCCTCGGGCCAATCGCTGCCAGCGCTGTAAGGTTGGCCTCTCTCTGCCTGATCTGAGCCAGCTCCAGCTGCTGCATCTGCAATACATTCAATAAAACAAAGAATTATTGCACTCTTCGTAATCCCCCAAAGAGAGAAGAAATGTGTGGTCACTTTTGCCCACCCTGAATGTACTTACCTCTTTGGCCTTCTGTTTAAGTCGGAGCTGCTCAGGGTCTTCTTGCCGTGATCGGGACTGCGGTAATGTAGAGGGCATTTTAATATTTCAAGATAGATATGTTCAATACATTAAATCAATTGTTTTATTCATTCACTCACTCATAGTTATCTATATCAACCACCTAGCAGCAGAGGGACACTGACCCGAGACCCCTCACTTGCCTTCGCCTTCTGGAATTATGACAGTATGTAGGAATTTTTCTCCCAATGTTCACATGTCCTTACTGAAATAATGTTGGGTCACTTAACCGGCTGTTTCCACCTCAAAGTCTTGATTTTGTTCACTTTGTTTTTTACAACTAGAAGATTAATGCAAGCGATCAGCTGGTGAGCTTACGGATTTCTGAAACATTTAACCACCTGGGGTTTTGAAAATCTCAGACACCCAAACAATCATTACCCCTCAAAACAAAGAAGAGAAAAAAACATTGAGCAAAGATTTCAAAGTGTGTTTAAGTAGATTTCCACTGTATTTTTTTTAAATCTGCAGAACTTTCTGGTTTTAGATTTCTATGTAATGTGGGTAGACCTCTGATCAGAAACAAACTAAAAAAACTAAGAAAAAGAACCAAAGCTCTAAGGTGAAAATAAAAAAAAACATTAAAAGTGGTTGAAATGAGGCAAAGCAGTCTTGTTACCTTGGCAGCCTTCAGGAGGATCTCTCTCTCCTGCTCCTCCTTCCTTTGCTTCTCCATCTGATCCAACTGCTCAAAGAATTTGAGCTGGGTTCGCACATCGCTGATCTGCTTATACCGCTCGTCCTCCTGAAGGTGGCAGGAAACGAGAAGATGCAAAGCAAGGTTTAAATAGCAGCCGGATCAACAAACACTCAACCTATTACGATCTTTATTACCTTAAAAGTTGCATTCTTCTGCTGTGCCACCTGCGACACCCTTTCCAAAATGTTCTGCAGTCTTTGCTGCGTAGCGTGGGAAATGTAGCTGATCACGTCTGTGCCCAGCTCACTGACACCAAACTTCTTACCTGTAACAGCAAACATGAGAACGGAAACAGACTTAACGAGTCAACCAACAGTGAGAGCACGCTTTACACTTTCTCACAACTGCATGTCGCTCACCGATCTCTAAAGTTAACCGGGTAAGTGAGGAGGTGGAGAGGAAGGTCTCGTCCTTACAAGAACGAGTCACCATGCCGACGAGCTCAGAGTTGGTTGCCAAGATACGGGCACTTTCCTCTGATAAGTTGACTCCTGCCATGGAGGCCACATCATTGATATCATCATCATCCCTGTGTGAGATAAAAAAATGTAGAGGCAGACACACAGAGCATCCCGGGTTACAATCTGAAATCTCTTAGTTTCTTTTAGCTGCTGTTATATGTCATCCATCCATTACGCCCACTTATTTTAATGCAAGGTCACAGATTTTATCATAAAATTTACATTTTTGTTCCACAGTTACACAAAGGATTTCTTAAAGCCAAAGACAAAAAAAGTCAATACATTTATGTGCGCTATTTATGTTACATTTTAAGCCTGGAGCAATTCAGGAAGAACTGCTGTACCAAGACTGTTATCAGTGAAAGAAAACTAACAAAGTTTTCACATTTAAATGTGCCACCAACTTGAATGTTCCTCCTCCTTCCTTCAGTTTGTTCTTCTGAGCTTCAGTGAGAGAAGCCTGGTTGAGCACTTGAACTCCTCTGGGCCCCGGAGCAAACGTCTGCCTCACTAATGGGACTAAAATCACAAACGGTACAGGAGTTCACCTTTTTATGATGAGAATCATCTATAGTAGCTGTTAAGATCGTTTCTGTACATACATTATAACAATCATTGTGATATAACATGATACTGAACAACCGTATCCTAGAATTATAAGCAGTAGCCACAAGATGGCAGCACACACACACACAAAGAAATGTAACTGCACAGCAGAGACTACAGAGGAGTACACACCTGCTGGAAGTTGTTTGACCACATGTGGCTGACCCACAATGATCCGGCTCTGTGCTGGTCCTCTCACTGTTACTATGGGAGACTGAGCCAGCGACACCTGTGGCCTCACCACAGTCCCCTGTTGCTGGGGTACAATCTGCACACATTCAGACACAAAGAATGAGAAACCCCTCCCTTAAAAAGAAAGCACAACCAAAAATTAAAGGGGGATATTCATGCGCAATGCTCAGCACATCACCCAAAATTCCCAGCAGCAGTAAAATTACCAGTCCGGGTTTACTGTGAGGTGTCTGAGCGAGGCTGATGACGGTGGCTTTGGTCGTGGCTGGAGTTGCGCCGACAGTGGTGGAGAGGGGAGGTCGCAGCACTACAGCGGTGAGGGCTGTGGAGGCTGCCGCAGCGGCCTGGCTGCTTGGCAGAGGCAGCAGGCTTTGCTGGATGAAGGCCTCCGAGTCAGGGGTCATCTGGCGCAGTGCTGGGAGACTTCTCTGAAAGAAAGAGGACAGAGTGGGAATATGATAAAGTCATTGGATTCATTCTAGAAACGGATGTGGGGTTCCCATAACGTCACAGCAGTAGCAGTTAGGGAAAAATGGTGCCACTTCTATCATGTACTGTGAGCAAGGAACTCCTGAATATGTTTTTAGAGTGCATTTATGGTTTAATAAGAACATACAATAGAAAAATTATATTTTTGAAGTTCAAGATCTCTAAAAATGTTTTCCCTTATAGGACTATATAGTCAACATGCTTAGTCAAATACACTCTCACACTGATATGAATATTTGCAAATTAGCTATTAATTACTAAAAGGTCAGGCATAAGCAAAAAGGCAATGATTAAATATAAAACTGGGTTTTATATTGCACATTTCCACATGCGAATTTCTGCTGAAAAATGGTTGATTTCTGCCAGTTTTAGCCATCCTTTTGAACTTCTTCTCCAGCTCCCTCACCTGAAGCTGTTTTCTTGCAAAGACAGTATCTTTTTTTTTTTTTTGATCAGGCAGGTTTTCATGTCCTTAATAAAACTTTTGTTTATTGTTTGGGTGAACAGATATTCAGTAGGAGAAACTATTTTCTCATGGGATTAAATCTGTCAGCATGTTAAGATCACTACTACAGTCACTAAAAAACAACTTCAGTCAGTTTAAAACAACACTGTAGTGTTTTATTCGCTTCTGTTTTCCAGACTTTGACAAATTTTGAGACGAGTTCACTTGTTTTCAGCTTTGACCTGTAATGACGGATACAAATCACTATGATTTTGAAATATATGCATTGGGAATGTTACCATAGTACAAGTCCAGTATGTTCTGCTTTCTGGAAGTTGTGGCATGATGACCCAGACTGGGCAGATGTGTGCTGATGTCACACCTGTTAAGAGCCCCCCAGTATAAACACTGGCTGCTCTCCAGTTCAACTGAAAGCTCTGTTATAAAAGTCACCTTGGTGCTCAATAGCCAGGCTAAAATCAGACCCTAGTCCATGCACTAAATTGACAGTGATTTGAGAAAATGATTGCAGTAGCTAATGTGATGAAAAAGACAGGGGGGGAACCAGAGTTGCCATGGCAGTGTAGCACCCCCGGGCTAAAGAGAGGTGGCTCAGCGCCACACCATTGTGCTTAAACACAGCAATCAGCTGAGAGACCGCATCATTGGTTAGAATGGTCTGCTCTGCTAAGCTGCTTTACCCTACACTAGGAATCAGGGAGATGTCAGATGTTTCGAGACGCAGACGTGGGAAATTCTGAATTGATTCACAAATGTCAAAAGTTGATTTTCGATGTGTCAACTGAACATTGACAGAACACAAATTGAGGAGATTCAGGAAGAGGAAGTGAAGTACCGATACAGTCTACAATATGCACAACATGGCTGAGTGAGAAATCCGACCAACAGTAACCTCCGCATTAAGGAATAAGACAGGGAAGTATTTGGCTGCTATGATGTTGAACTGAAATATTTTGGAAACAATAAGAAACTAAATGACATGTTTCAAGCTGGGGAAGATGAATAAACTGTTGTAATTGCTGCTAACTAGAGGACCATCAAGCAAGTAATGTCAAGGTTGCATTCCAAGTTACAAACTCTTCCTGAAACTTTACTGCTGATGATAAGTTTCTTCATTCAGTGTGAGAACCAGGGCTTTTTCACTATGTTGCACACGTTGGAGCTGAGATAAAACATGAAAGATGTTTTATCGACACAATGAGTCGCTCAGTATAAAATAATAAAGCAGTACTTACTACATGTTTCATTTGCTCAGTTTGTTTTGTTCTTTTTCTTTTAATAAAACAGCATCAATAAGAATGCTGTTAAAAGTACTGGATTTGTAAAGTGGATCGCAGAGTTCCAGCAATATTAGCGAGGCCTTACAAAGATCCTTGGACACTGACGACATAATGCTGTCCCAGTCTGTAATTTAAAATTTCATGCCCCCATACCTGCAGAAAACTGGGTTCCAAATACATTTAGGATTTTACATTATAGACACAAATAATCCCTGTAACAAGTGTCCACACTCAGCACAGTGTGGACATGACCTGTCCAGCCATGTCACGGTTCTCCATTTAGTCTACAGCAATTTCTTGCTGTGTTATTCCCCTTAATGAAAAATGACGCAGCTTCTGAATAAAATGCTTCAACTGGCAGACGTTATTAGCAAATCTTTTGAAATTAGCCTGCTAAACACCATCCTTTATATAAACGTTTGGAAAATAACAGGAAATGTGCATTCACTCTGTTTTCAGATGAGAGGATTAAACTATTTCAAAATACTTCATAGACAGAGAGAATGATTTGCTGATATAACCAAGAACACACAGAGTTAATTGTATGAAACGAGACAACTACTTCTTTTTTTTCTCTTAAAGTGCTTTCTGTGAAGTATTGCAGAATTAGTGTCAGGATTTAAGTGTTATAAAGCTATAACAAACAAACACTGCATTTAACAAAGAATTATAACCCTAACATTTCACCAGACAGTAAAGAAATGATGGTTGGAGTCAGTGGGACTTTTCCCTCTGGTTTATGAACTGCTCTTTTAACGTTTTGGGAGTTTTAGGAGGCCAGAATTGATCAGATTTGGACAAAAAGGTGGAGCTGGAGAGCTGAGTGGGCAAGTATAAATCCCAAAAGGACAAATGTCTCTGAAATAATGGAATTCTATTCAAAAGAACCACCAAAGAACACACTTCTCAGAAAGAGTAGGTCTCCATATCAGAACTACACCGACTTGTGGGGATATTTTATTGACTTAGTATTTCATGAGAAATGTTCATGTACTTTTGAATGTATGTCTAAAGCAGTGGTTCTCAATCTTTTTGAGCCATGACCCCCAAGATTACATATGTTTGTGTTCGCGACCCCCTTCCACGTCAACGGTGATTAATTGTACTATATATCAGATGGGTAATCCTACAGTCATCAGAATCTTCATAAATAAGGAGGATAAAGTGGTTTTTAGTGGATTGGGTTCACCGCTGTGACAGGACACCTACATACCCCAAATCAGTTTCTCTCACTGAGATAATGCCATATTCAGATTGTTAATAATGGCATGTGTACTAACTTGGTTGTTTATCCTTTAATGTGTTAAAAAAATTAAGGTGCTAATTTTAGATTTATCTCTGCAATAACGGTTTAATTTTGACAGCACCTGATACAAATCCCAAATTTATTTGACAAATGTAGCCTACATATTTTTTTTATAAATATCAGGAGACCCCCTGAAATGATCTTGTGACCCAAGGTTTGAGAACCCCTGCTCTAACCAGAACTCAGGTGAATGAATCCTGACTCTCAAGACAGTTGTAGACTCTAAAAGCACCAGTGGTTTCACAGGCTACTTAACCTCTTCTTGACAAGGCCTATTTTTTCTACCTCCTGTCCGAAAGGACATACCCAAAGTAAATGGGGTATATCTTCACAACTACGAAGACTAGGCATAGTCTCGGTCTCTATACAAAACTGAGACATGTGAGATTACTACAGAAATGTCAGAGTTAAGATATGTGTTAATATGTCATAGTAAATTCCCCTGGAACACAGTAAAAAACATATATGGGCATCTCCTTTTTAAAGAAAACGACATTACTTTGAGCGAAAACTGTAGGATAGAAAGCCAATTCATCTAAGAAGTAGTAAAGTACCCTCTGTTGAGAAGCAAAAATAGATGCCAAAAAAATGAACCTATGAGGTTTTATAGATTTTTATTAAGTGTTATTAGCCAGGGTTGATCAACACCTGTCATTTGTCAGAAGACTAAAAGGGATAGAAACAGCATGAGGATCTAGAAAGAAGTGAACTCCAAGACAGTACATAAAAGGAGGAGAGAATACTTTACTATAAAAGCCGCTTCATCTCCATGTAAACTACCAGGACCTTCATGATTCATTTCAAACAAAGGCAGTCATAGGAGAACACATTAGCAGAGTTTTTTTTTTATGTGGAATAAAACTTTAGACCAACAAAACAGCAATTGTAAGACATGATTTATGATCTTGTGATTTTTTTGTTTGTTACTCTTTGGCTGCTAGCTTGCAGAGTTTTTGTCACAATGGTGAGACAGACATCTTTGTAATGAGCAGAGTCTTTTATATGACACGTTGTTTGTGTGGTTTGCTTGAAGTGGAGAGATGTGCAAAAGCACTAAAATGAACAGTGCTGCTTTCATGTTTTTGTTACATTCCCATATAACTGCCTGGGGTTTGAACTGTGTTTCGTTCGGGTGGCAATGCTCGGTAGAGTCTTTTAGCTGAGGGTATTCCCTTCATTTTGGAATGCTACATGTTGGGATTAGTGTTTCCTAGCATGTGCAAAGATCTTCTGTTCTGCCTGTATCTCATGCTGTCCCCTGGGGGGCTCTAATCAAGAAGAGGTCTACCACAATCTGCATCAGAACTGAACAAGCTCTGCTGGATGAGAGTGACACATCTGAAAGAAGCTAAACCCAGTCCGGCCTACTTGACTCAACTTATGTTAGATACTCTGAGCCGATACTGCAGACCACCATCTGTCTGACGCTGTCAGACTGTCTAATGTACCCAGATTATTCACATACATCCTGCTTTCCTTTCAAGACATTCTCTTGGACCTTAAATATTAAAAAGCAGTTGTTACAGCTAAATTATTACTACCTTTATTTTTTAATCATGATTATGAAGCAACAGCACACATGCCTTTGATTTAATTTAGAAGATTGTTTCTTATAAATAACATTGGAAAACATATAAACTGGACTCACTTTGTTTATCAGGTGCTCTTATTAAGAAATGATGTGTGGTTTACAACAGCCTAATGAACCCTTACACAAGAACAATAACTGCAATAATGACCATAATCACAATAATTGTCACCTACACTGATTTGGTATCGGGGAAATATCGGTATCAGCTGATATCCAAAAATTCCAGACATCAGATCGGATCGGAACCCCAAAAAAGCAGATTGTGCATTTTTAGCTACGAAGAGCAAACTCTGTTGAGGAGCAAAGTCCTACTCTACAAGAACAGAGGCTGTCTTTGCATTAGATATGGCACAGGAGACCACATGCAGAATATCTACAGCTTTTGACAAACCTTTTGCTTCAACAAGCTACAAATCCTTCAGTCTTATGCACATCTTGGCAAGAGGATAGACTGTGATGCATGCCATTGAGTGGGTAAATGTCAACCCCGCTCTGTGTCACAAGTTGTACTGACCAACTAATCTGCATAGAGTAATGCAAATTTGCATCCCTGGCCAAACTGTACAATTTGTTGATTTGCTGAACAACATTTAGTGGAAACTCCCTGCCAACTGTTAATCATAAGCACAGGGAAATTCTGATTAAAGATAATGTGGCACAGAAAATGTTGCTTGGATAGAAGGAAGAATGAATTATATTAAATATCCATTTTTTAAACAAATTCATACAGTCAGTCAATGTACTAAACAAACTGGCTCAGCAAGGCTACAATGATCCAAAGTATGCTTCAATATTCAAAATGTTCAAAACATGTTTATAAATTCTTAAAGGAACAGAAACATTCTGAATTGGTAGGAAAAGCTATTTTTGCCAAAAAAGAGCAAACCAAGTAGAATCCACAAAACCGAGTATTTTAACATAAGTTTCAATGGCCATTTGAATGTGTGTGTGGGTGTACTTAAGCAAGTTTACTTCAAATGTCAATTAAATATGTCAAATACCCACACTTGGTGTGTCAGTGATCTCACCTTAAGGAAAGGTACAAGGTACGGTTGAGGTGAAGAGTTCAGCTCCCGGTACAATCTACTGGTGAAATCTTCAGGCTCCATCTTTCCTTCCTGTTACAATAAAGAGGACAGAAAAGAAAAGTCCAATAAACAGACTGAGGAAGTATAAAGATGAGAACAGAGAGATATTGTGAGAGTAAAGTACCAGCAGGCTCTTCACCAGCTCCTTGACATTTGCTGTGGTCTCAGACGACTGTTTCCCAGATGCGAGCTTGATGAGTGTAGACAGAAAATTTCTGCACTTTTTCACATTCTCCAACGTTTCCTACGAGCAGAAAAAGAGTCTAAAACTAAGCACATGTGGAGTTCAATATTTCATTTTAGACAGATGGACAAAAGCATTCAAGGTTAAAACTTCTCTCTTACAGCTGTTACTGCTGTTGGAGGGACAGATGTTCCTGTGGCCCCCAGAGGCCCCACCCTCTGGGTTACTGCTGCTGCAGGCTGCACCGTGGATGGCGTTCCTAGTGGCTGTCCTGAAGCACTGGTACTTCCTCCCAGCATGATGGTGTTCTGTAGGAGTCGGTGAATATACACACATAAGTAATAGTTTTGATGCGTCTGGTTTCCAATGATGACTTCTATGACAACCTGAGCATTTATAATTCACCAGAGAAAGAAAGAAGACTTAACATCAATAGTAAGGCTTTCAAAGTGAGTCAGCCAGAGAAGAAATGACAGAAAATGAATAAGCAGGCCATCATGTAAAAATGTCCTCCTTTCATACTGAAGCTTTGAAAACAGAGTCTGGGCCTGTTTTTCTCCAGCATGTCAGAGATGGAAATCATTCCTAACTAGTCCAGCAAGGAGATGTAAAGCTCTACTTTCCAAGAGCAGTGAAACCCTCGTGCTAACTTTCATATTCTAGGAAACAACATCAGAGCTACTCCCAGCATATGATGTGCCTGTTCTGTAAGGAATTGAAAAATAACGAGTCGTATATTTTCAATGTAAACACACAAATCTTTACCAGGGTCTTGCATAATCACATTTTTAAATGGAGCATACTGCTGAAGCTATTTTGTAAGGAATCTAAACTGATTGTGAGAGCATAGGGAACATTTAAAAAAAGAAATTGTGCCCTGCAGTAAAAAAAATATCTAGATTTAAGAAAAATAAATATATTAACTGGCTGGTTTACTGTGGTCTCAGCTGTATTATATGCCTGCATGGATGTGGACAAAAATAGGGATGAATTATACTAACAATGATGATGGTGTCATCAATGTCAGTGGGCTCTTTGGAGGGTCAAATTGGCAGCAGGTACGTCTAGTTTCATGGTTTCCAAAAAATAGTCTCACGATACAGACAAATGTTTGCAGCCTGGAGCCTTGTTTAGTGCACAGTCTCTAAAAGATGGATGGTTTAGTTTAACCTGATCATTAACTAAAATGTTTATGACTGGAGTTACCTGCAGTACAGGAGGCCTCTGTAGTGTGGTGGTGGCTGTCACTGTGCTCGGGGCTGGGGGACTTTGTTTGATAATGGTGGTGGGGGTAACAGGACGAGTCAGCAATGATGCACCTGGAGTCTGCAGCACAGTTGTGGAAAGGAAAGAAGATGTTACTACATGTTAAGGAGACAGTAATGAAACAGCTAATGTACCATTTAACGTTCAAGTTGTACGACTTCATTGCATTTATGCTACTTTTAACACTGCTAAGAATGAAAAAAAATATCTTATCTAATATCAATATTAATTCTGGTAGTTTCATTATCAAGTTAATTTGATTACAACTTCAAACTAATTTGATGATTAGTTTAGTTTACCATGAAGAGGAGGCAATTTGAAACCAGCAGTCAAACTATAAATCAGCTTATATTGCATTATAAACCACACACTCCACCAAATTTCTGCATTTTCATTTTCTATCAGGCAGGAAAACAATAAATATCATATTCAAATTTACAACTCTTCTTTGTCCAAGCAAAGAAGCTATGACACTGTCTAAAAAAAAAAACAACCCCAAAACTATGTATAATTTTAAGAAAACAAAAAAATAAACCAATAAATTAAGTGTTGGCACTGAGAAATTCCATTGTTTTTTTAATGACGTATGACTCATTACAATTTGATGGCATGAATATTTTACAATTTCAGCGTTTAACACTGCATTACATTAATGATGCCTTCAGAGATATGCATGTAGTTCACTGATGCATCACAGATGCTGACATTTGAACTGGCTAATCATAAAAAGCTAGATGGTCCTTCAACTCTTCAGCCTGGATGATGCTGCTGATTGTCGTTTTCTCTCTCTTTTCCATCAGACTACAAGGCAGTTGTCCACTTGACCTCAGTCGAGCTTAAATGAGCTCTTACCAGATAGAGCTTTGTTATTGTTTAAAAGTTATTTTCTTCGCAGGGCATGGTTTAAATTTTTATAATTGGATGTGGCTACTTGTCTTCCCTAACTTTAGTTTTCTCTGCAGCACTTGAAACAGCAGTTTTAAGTGCAAGGATGATATAACTCATGTCATGTCTTCACAAAAGGTTTGTATAAGATGAGCAAAATTATTCTCGAAAACATGTGATTATTTTGGTTGTTCTGTTGCTATTTTATGAAAATGGTGACAAATCAACAGCATTTACTTTATGCCAACAAACAAATAAACTTTAAGTTACAAACTGTTTCAATTCTGACCAAGAAGGGTAAAATCAATTTGTATCATGAATGAGTCACATATTCTGCGTGAGCCTGTACCCATGTGTCCAGCAGACTTGTACCTGTAGAGAAGTGATCTGGACAGGTGGCGTGCTGGTGGGGGCCGCAGGTCGTGGTGTCATGGCGCTCTGCGACTGCGACTGAGCTTGCATCTGAGCCAAAGTCTGCTGGTGAATCATCAGCAGCTGCCCACTGTCACTGCGGACCAAGACCATGCCTGCACGTGGCAAATGCCCAGGGGGTTAACATGTTAAATTCAATGCCTTTGAGTCCTCATCAGCCTATATACTGACGTTTGCATGTGTGCAGTTACTGACATGAGAAGAAAAGATTATTAATCTGCATTTCTCAGTGAGATCTACAGATTTCCATCCAGTCAACAAGCAGTCAGACCAAAATGAGCAATAAAAATTGGAATTATTTTATCATAGGCCAGTGTGTTACTCCACACTGCAGCAAGTTGCTTTTGTTAGCCCATCAAACAGGTGACTGCTTGTGAATGAGTCGATGGACTTTTGTACATTTTGTACATTTAGTTACAGAATAAGGTGGCATTCTTTGCTTTTTTGTTGTTGTTGTTGTTGTTTTTTTGTTTTGTTTTTTCAAAAAGATGTGTTGCTCTCTTGTCTGTACACCTGTGTAAATACATCTGAATAAGTCATACTGTTTACCACCTAAAACCAAGATTACTCCCTCAACTATCTTTAGGGTGAACCACTGAAAAGCCATGGGCTACTAGTAAAGACTGATACAAACAATTGAACTGTTTGAGTCTGCATGCTTTTAAAAACACACCCTGGATACTTGAGAGATGCACAGTAAATAGCTGTTGATAGAGGAAAAGAAGGCAATTGTCTCTGACAACACAAAGAAATACAAATCAATAGATTGCAAGAAAAAGCTACTTTGATATAAGCTTCTTGAGCAGGACCAAGTTGGCTGACTGCCCTTAAGGCTTTTTTAATCTGTTCTGCAGTTAGAACCTTGTCCACTTCTAATCAGTTTGTGGAGAAGACAATAAATCCAATGTCATCTCTGCTTACTACAAAGTGTTTGAAATCTGAATCTCCTGCCTTTATCAGCAGCTACAAAAGAAATTTAAAAAAAAGTACATCTGTGTTTGATAGCAACCACTTTCTGACAGTTATTGCAACTTGTTTCAGAAAACGTCTTTACAGATAGTTTACCTGGAGGGAGTTGAATGTTTTGGACATTTGTGGGGTTTTGTTGAGGCTGAGTGAGCCGAGGAGCCAACACCTGTGGAGCAATGGCTCTAATTCCACCAGGAGGAGTGGCAGCGATTGTTGACGGTACTGAAGTCCTCAGGTTTTGCAGAACAGTCGGACTCCTCATGGTCGCCGTCGTCCCCGTCGCAACTGCTGAAGTCACGACGTGGGCACCAGCTAGCATTACAGTTTTACTCGAGTCAGATTTGTTCACAAGAGAGCCAGTCGTGCAAGTAACAATGACGGGTGGTGATGATAAAACAGTGGTTGGATTGCCTGTGCTTTGAGAATTGTTGGTAGAAGTTTGCATAGGTGGCCTCACAAGAGTGACTGTGGGTACAGTTTTCACAGAAGGCTGAGAAGAGATCACAGATGAGGTCGGAGCATTTTGAGCACTCAAAGTAGTTCGAATAATAGTGCTAGGAGTTGTGGTTAAAACTGCTGCGCCTCCTTTGCTCGCAGAAACAGGTCCGTTGACAAGCGTGACGGCGGTCTGTGAGCTGTCAGCTGGTCCGCCTCCGGGGATGTGACAGTTCATCACCACGGCGCTTCCATTCAAAGTTTGAGAACCAGTCGGTCCGTGTTTCTCGACTCCAGTTGTTGCATTTGATAATAACGCAACAGCTCCGCTAGCTGTCGCCGACTTGGACAGACTCTGAGCGGCTGTCGTACTCGACTCAGCCGCTGAAGTGATCCCAGCTGCCCCATCCATGTTCGAACCGAAGGACCCCGCACTGTTACTGACACCTCCTGCCCCTACAGCAGCGGAAACATGTGAAAACAAGGAGAGTGTCGAAGAACTGTCCGATTTGCATTAGTTTCGGGATAATAACAAGTCAAATCAAGTTAGCCGCAATTACTTGAACAACGTGACCAAAATTAGCTACTGTTAGCTAACCGGAGTGCGCAGCTATCTTACCTGCTTTAGCAAGCTCTAGTTGTGAAAGTCCCATTTTGCTGCCCTGAACATAAAAATTACTGCCTACAGTTGAGCTGCCGACGTGATTTGCTGCATACTGAACCTTAGTCGTTGAGTTGGCGTGACTTGCTCCTGTTAGCTCAGAGTCCAGAGATCCGACTAGATCACTTACTACTTTTTCGTCCACCTCTCTGTTAAAGAAAACATCATCCAGCAAATCGGAGCCCGCCGCCATCTTTGCCTTGCTACGCTCGTTCTTGAGACGCATGCGCCGATTGGATGGACCTTCTATGACGCAGCCCCACCAGGCGCTGTGATTGGTTACTACAAGAAAATAAAACCTGGAACAAATGGTTGTCAGCCGCAGAATACTGTATCAGGGCTGTGTGATACTTTCAGAGAAAGAGGAACGGCGTCGTTCAGTGATTGGTTTATGGGGACACTTTTGTCAAACAAGAACACTCCCTTGTTATGCAATATATCCTTGCAAATTTCCTTACACTGTCGATGCGTTCTCTATGTATTTAACTTTATTTGTAGGCTCCGGGTAGCTCAAAATGGCTGCGGATATGCGGAGGGTTTTTTTTCTCGGAAGCTCACAGCAGATACGTCCATTTTTACAGACAGGGATTTTATTCATGCAAGTTAGAGAATATGATTGATGAGCGGAGACTAGCTTTTAGGCTACTAGCTAGCAGTGACTTGTGCAACTTTATGCCGTGGCTGCGCAATGGAAGTAGAGTTATTTGTTGCAACCTAATTCTTTAATGATTTATTGTTTGAACATACATCAGCAAAGCTAAGTCCCCACATTGTGTTGAAAATACATAAGCATCATGATTCACGGGTTTTAAAAAGCGGGGGGGGGGGGGGTGCAGTTACGACTCAAACGTAACGCAGAAGTTGCAGAAACTGACAGTGATTGGCGTGGCATTGGCAGGTGACAAGCCTCAATCAATGGGCGTGGTTTTAAGGCACCTGTGAACGTTTATAAATTGTTTCCCATTTCTTAGACGCTTGAGTGGTGCCATGTGTTGGAAGTCGTTCAATAAATTCACAGCATCCGTCCAAAATAATATTCAGCAATGGCTTCAACAAAGCCATACATTGGCTGCAAAATAGGCTTGATTTCCAAAGCCCAGAATCGTTATGAGGGGATTTTGTATACAATTGATAAAATCAACTCCACCGTGGTGCTGGCAAAAGGTGAGTGGTACAGCTTTTGAGGGCCTTTTTTTTTCTTTGAGCATGACTATCAATTTATTTTGATTTTATCAACTTAATCGAGCATATTGTACTCTTTAGTGAGATGTTTGGGGACAGAGGGACGGCCCACTGATAGACCAACACCTCCCAAAGATGATGTATATGAATACATCACATTCCGGGGCAGTGATATCCAGGACATCACACTGTGTGAACCCCCAAGATCTCACCATGGCCTGCCCCCAGATCCTGCCATCGTTCAAGTATAACATAAAATAACTTTATGGTCAGTGCTCTGTTGTACAGACTGTATGTTAATTTCTTTGACCTTTTTTCATTTAAAAGTCATCCAGTGCAGGCTCATCAGGAATCTACTCAACTCTTGGGCCATTCAGTCCCCTAAGGATGCCTGCCTTTAATCAGTTAGCCAGCTCTGTGCTCAACCAACAATATGCTGCAGCTCTTGGTATTGGTAAGTCAGCAAGAACTGATTTATTTAGTATTTGCCATGAATCCACACCAGTTTTTTTTTTCCCCCTGCAAATTGGGTAGTTCAGTGGTTTTTGCCTGTTTTTATGCAGGCTCTGTTCTTCCAGACATGCATGCTAGACGGGGCCCCATGGTGGAAAAAGCTGTTCAAACTGTTCAGGTTGATAGACCCATGCAGAGAACAGGTTTAACTGTGCCACAGGAGCAGCAGTGGGACAGAAGGAGGCCCCAGAGGACCAGAGCAGAGGGTTCCAGAACTCAAAGAGACTTCAGAGCCACTAGTAAGTGCTGCAGAGCCACAGTGACTAAATGTATTGCTTGTTATAGCCACCTAAATGAATGAGAACTGATGGTTTGAGTTTTGTCTGTATAGTTGTGAATGATAGTGAGTGTAGGGTTTTTTTATTTTTTTTATTTATTTTTTTTAGTTCAAGTTAAGCCAGGCCCAGTTGTGACTGCTTCTCAGCAGGAAACATGGCGGCAGAATATTGAAAACAGGCCACCACCCAGAAGAAGGCAAGGTAATTATTAGAAATGCAAGTTAAAGTTAAATCAAGTACATACTCCCGAAAACGTTCAAGTTCTTATACAAACCGCACATTTTGTTATTTTTATTTCTTTTAACTCACCTCAGGAGCTCGAAGGCGCAGGAGCCGTCGTAGAGGCCAGCTGATGGTGGCTAACGTTCCATCTCCCATCCTTAAGTTTGACACAGACTTTGACTTTGATTCCTCAAATGCACAGTTTATTAAGGAGGAGCTCGAGAGGGAGGTGCAGGAAAGGACAAATGTAACGGGTGTGTTCTGAACTAAAATGACTTGACTAGAATAAGGCAAATGATTGATTTAGTGGTTATCAAGGCATTTTTAATTCTTTTTAGATAGGTTTTTATTTTTGTTGAGGTGTTTTTAAAAGATTAGTCTTTTCGTTTGGCACAGTTTTTTAGAATTTAATTCAGAAGCAGTGGAGTTGGTGTAAAAGCTTTATTCCTTGCCTCCTTTTTGAACCAACTGTAGTATTTGGGATAAGTTGAGTGAACAACTAAGGTAAGAACCTGTTTTGAATCCTGTTTGTTACTATAGTTGTGGTACATGTTTGGGTTTTTTGATTTTGTTTTCATGCAGATGAAAATTTAGAGCTCGACGGAATTCGCTCAACTTCAGAAGATGAACCATTTGGGCCAAAATGCTACTATGACAAGGCAAAGTCTTTCTTTGACAACATCTCATCGGATAATGGGTTCAGGTGATCTTGTGGCCTTTCCATAATTTTTCAGACACTCTGGGGGGGAAAAGAAAAAATGTATTTCCCCCCTTCTCCTGTAGCATAAAATTTATTCCATTCTGTATCAACTGATTTTCAGATTAACGTGGGCAGAAGAGCGGAAGCGCAATCTGGAGACTTTTGGGGTCCCTGGACGGTTCTTTAGGGGCCAAGGCTTCAGAGGTGGCTATGCTGGACGAAGAGGACGAGGTGCCGCTCAGCTCATACCTTCACACAGAGCCCAGAGTGGACAGCTGTAAATGAAGCAAATTCACCTTTTTCAATAATTGCTTCCTTTATTTCCTGATTGGACTAATTTCTTCTGACCCTGTGAATTTAGTTATTTTCCTTTCTTTTCCCCCTGTGGCAGTTATCTAGTCACATATATTGCAGATACTAACTTTTTGTGTTTGGGTGTTTTGAGACTTGTTTTTTGTTTTTCTTTTTTTCTTTATTTTATGTTATTTTATTTTTTAAATGGGAGATCAATATTTAAGTCAACGTTTTGTTTTTCTGTTTTTGCAAAAATGTATGTTTTGTAAAATTCTGAATTGGCCTCTTTAGAGTTACTCTTAATTTGTAAATTCACTTAATTTTCAAATGATGCTAACTGTAAATGTGAGCATAAAATGAACTAAACATATTTAAATTGGATTGCTTTTTTCCCCATACTGAATCCACAAGTGGCATAAATGTAGATAAACTGGATATTGCACATCTTTTTGTCTTATGCAATGTGAACTTTAGATTCAGATTATTATTATTATTAGGATCCCATTAGCGGCAGCATTTCTTCCTGGGGTTTCGTAAAATATTTCATACAATTTATAAATAAAAAAAATCATCCTAAAACAACTAAATAGCATAATGTAAAGACTTGTGCTGATACAAAAGCAGTGAATATTGGTGCTACCTTGACATACAAGCATGCACACTATCAGTAATTAGTTATTGCAAAGACAACAACCACCTTGAAAGTATTTTAGTAGCATGCACTCACATGCTAATTGACAAAAATAGTGTTTACTGTGTGTGTGTGTGTGTGTGTGTGTGTGTATATAATTTAAAAAAAATGGAGCTAAAAACAAATCCTCAGACTGACAGCAAATAATCAAGTAGGCTATTAGAGTGTGTGTATATAGATTCAAAATTTGAGTTTTGCTGAGAGATTAAATATTTATTGGAAGGGCTTTCAATTCTTATATCCCTCTAAATAAAACCATTTAATAAAATGATTTATTTTTTTTATTTTTTTTACAAGTAATTATTACCCACTACATGTCTCAAGCAAGTTTCAACTTCAGGTTGCATTTAGTACATGATCTTTAATCTGGCTCTCTTTTGGTAAGGGGTTGTTTTTTTTTTTTTTTTTTTTTTTTCCCCTTCTTCCAAGATATGTTTTTCAAGTTGCAAATGTGCAGTCTTACAAATATAACAAGCAACAGCAGTGTAAGAAATATAAAACTTAATTTGGTTAAAGTAATACACCTAGGCTCTGTTAGTTGTATTTTTTTTTATTTCAGAATGAGCTGCAGAGTCAAAGTTACAAAAATAAAATCTCCAAGCTAAAGTTACATTAGGCTACGAGCAAAGATGAATCTTAGAAAAAAAGAGCGTGAACTGGTTGGCTGTCATGGATCAAAGGATGGCCCCGAAAACAGTGAGGAGGGATGACGGTAGGTTACTCACTGTCCGGACTATACCAAAATCTGAGGGAGAGGGATATCCCCCTATCACATCATTTATTGTCTGTGTTCTAATTTAAACGAATATTAGGAATGATGTTATCTGTTAACTGTTCTGCGTAATTCTGTTAAGATAAAGAAACAGCTTTCATCTTTTCCTTCCTTGACGACAGAGATCTGGAGCTGACAGACCCCCTATTTAGTGTTAATGGAGAAACTATGTAACCAAATAGAGGGCTGCGCTCAAGATAATAAATATTAGGATAAAAGGAGCGCTTTTATATCCCTTATGACAAAATGTCGGTGGCGTTTTCATCGGCGCGCCCCAGGAGTAAAGGGGAGGTGACACAGCAAACTATTCAAAAGGTAAAAAAAACAAAAAGAAAAAACACCGCGTCATACGTTAAAATATTTCAGTATGGACGGGAGTGTGAGGGATCCATCTCCGGTGCAGGGAAAGTAGCCTGTGGTGAATATCAAAGAAATGGCAACTGGTTCCGTTACAGTCAGCTGAAGGTGCGAAGCAAACAAAGCCATGTCGTGATGGAGGCGACCGCTCTGAGCTCAGGCAGCATCTCTGCTTCCTGCTCATGCTGTCATCCTCACTGATTCTTTCTGACGGATGCTCGTGTTTACAGACGTGCTTCCGATTGTGTGACTTGTTTCTAGGAATTTTAAAGCACGACAGCTTTACTGGGTTTGTTTAGTGTCTGATAGTTTCCATGCAGACTCTGTTTAAGTTAATGCAATCCAATTACTTGGAGGAAAAAAAAAATGTTGGCAGCTAATCTAAAGGTGGGTTGGAAAGAAATGAGAAGCGCCAGACAACCCCGAGGCGCATGGCATACACCGTTATCCTTATATGAACCCATTGTTGAGACTAGTCTTCAGAATGTTCTAAATAAAGACTGTAGAAAGGCATTTTGATTTAGTTTGTGAGTTTTAAAGAAACAAAAGTGACCCACAAAAAAATATTCCAAAGCTGGTTGAAGTTTTAGGAATCCAGGACGGCTGTATTTGAGGTGCTGTGGATTGAAATTGTTCTATGTTTCCTAAAGATGCTGGATGAAAATCATCATTTAATACAATGTATTATGGATTACCAAAGCAAAGGAAAGACAGCTGAATGCACACAGTAAGTAACGTGCTATTTTATCAACTTTGCATCTGGCAAAAGTAAAGCTGTGCCAAATTTCTCCTTTGACAGGTATCAGCAGATCCTGCACAGGAATCTAGTTTACTTGGCCACAATTGCTGATTCAAATCAGAACATGCAGTCTTTACTACCTGCGGTAAGTCTTACATGGAATTTCAGGAGCATGTCACGCAGCTCATTAACAGATTAATCAAATTAGGTTTGCGGGAAGACAGAAAGATAATGGCAATTAATACAAGAAATTATTAATGTGTCTATGTATTTTTAGCCTCCAACTGCCAATATGTCCATGAGTTCTGGGGGGATGGGCCAGAGTGGGGGACATGGTCCAAGCAACCTTAATGACAGCATGGCACCAGGACTGCCCCCCACTTCCATGATGCAGAGCCAAATGAGCAATGGTGAGAGTAATTTATAAATTTACATTGTTTCCTCATAAGGCCATGTACCTGCTGTACATACAGTTCCATTCCACTGTCCGCTTCCACACCTGCCTGCTTTTCTGATCTTGACTTTGCTGCATGTAACCACCTCCTGTTTGCATTAGTGCTTCTTCTATCACCTGAATGCTTGCAGGTATCTGTCACTTTATGTTAAGCTGGAGAGTCAGAATTGTTTGAAGCTATCTTGATTTCTGCTTTCTGTACCAACTCTGATTAATTTTAACCTAACGATCCTCACTTTACAACCATGCAAGCTTCCTGTTAGGATGAACTGAATGTGGGAGCATGATAAACATGATGTGACACCATCTAAGAACACGTGCCGGCTGCTCTGACTGTGCATGTGTGTCATCAGGCCCCAGCCATGCCCCCATGCAGCAGCAGTCTGGTCAGGTGCAGTCGGCCATTCCCTCCACCAGCAGCTATGGCAGCTCGGTCTCTGGCTACAACCACAGTGCGCCCTCCTCCCAGGGCAGCATGATCCAGGGCCCTGGGCCTGGTTATGGTTCTTCCTCCTCTTCTGCCATGTCCTCATCTTCTTCCTCCTCCTCCCGCAGCAACCTCAACATGCAGTCCAACCAAGGTGAGCCAGGTGTGAAGAAGCACAGTCATAAGATATTAGGTTACATCAATACAACCCCAAATCTAAAAAAAAACAAAAACTGGGACACTGTGAAACATAAACAAGAACACAATGCAATGATTTGTCAACCAACATTTTATTGACAACAGAACATACAAAAGGTCCTATTTTCAAGTGTTGAAAGTGAGACATTTTATTATGTCATAAAAGATATGAGCTCATCTTGAATTTGATTGGAGCAAAGCATTTCAAGGAAGTTGGATGAAGACAACAAGGACTGGAAAAGTAAGTTGTACTAAAAAGAAATAGCTAGAGCAACATGTTGCAACTGATTGGGTTTACTGACAACAGGTCAGTAACATAATTTGAGGATCTTAGAGGAGCAGAGTCTCTCAGAAGTAAAGACGGGCAGATGTTTTGCAATCTGCAAAAATCTGCAGCAACAACTTGTGGAGCAGTTACAGAGTAATGTTTCTCAATGTACAGAAGTGAAGACCACTATTATCTGTAATATTATCAAATGATTTGGAGAATATGAAGGCACCTCTGTGCCGAAGGGCAAAATAAATAAAAAATCAACACTGGATACATGATCCAGAAACACAGCTGTCTTCTCTGGGCCAAAACTCATTTAAAATAAATGGAGGCAAACTTGAAAACTGGTTTGTGTTGACACAAATTCATCCCTCTATATTCTGTATCCCCACTTTTATCTTATTAAGGATGACTCGTGGGCTATCCTACCCCATCTGCCATCAGGCAAGAGGCAATGTAAACCCTGGACAGGTCATCTGTCCATCACTATGACAAAATAGAGAGAAACAACCATGTATGCTAACACCTACAGTCAAAGTGGAATCACCAATTAACCTAGAGATGCCATATATGCATGGGGATGACATGCAAACTCCACACAGAAAGGGTCCCAGCCAATAATAGTAGGAGACTCCAAGCGCTGAACTGGCATAAGCTGAACTGAAAACAGTTGGCGCATAAAACCATAAAATCTCTCTAAATTCTGATTTGATTCACATTTTTATACAATGTCAGAGTTTTTTTGTTTAGATTTTTTTCCCCTGGAGTTGTAGAAAGGAACTCTTTTTGGCTCATGAACTGAGCAAGTCAAAACCCTTACACTTCGGTTTTGGTGGGCAAATTCTTTTTGTTGCTTAAGTATGATGTGAAATTGGGCACTGAAGAAATTTTGAGTGAGGATGTTGGATGATGTTTTTTTGAGTTATCTTTGTATGTTTTATCACAAATGCTCCCATAATCATATTTAAAACCTTTTCTTACAATGTACTGAAGTCAGTATTTAGATTTCCTCCACATTCAGTTCATCGTAGAGGTCTCCTGCCTATATTCTTGCTTCTAAGTCTTCCTAATCTCTGCCGCCTGACACTGAAATGCAGCCCTTCTCTCCCTCCACGTCCTTGTGTTTTTATTGTATATCTGTTTGTGCACTTACTCCCCACTGCTTTAATTTTTTTGCATTTATATTTCTAAGCAACATCTTCAAGGCATCTCTTGAAAGATTTTTCTTTATCAGAATCTTGACTGCTTTGGATCAGTTTTGGCTTTTCCCTGATTGCCATGGAATCCTCTAGATTTATTTATTATGTGCAACGTTTAGCTTTGTGAAGGCTGCATACTGCATGCTTATATTTAGCCAAGTTTATTGTGTGAGATCATTCCCCCAATAATCCCAAATCCTCCTCAGTCTCCATGATGCACCAACAGTCCACTCAACATTACTCCTCAGCCCAGGCTGGGGGCCAGCATTATCAGGGACAGCAGGCACAGGGCATGATGGGTCAGAGCAGTCAAGGAAACAACATGATGTCCCAGAGGCCCATGGGACCCTACCGCACCTCTCAGCAAGGTAGGTGGGATAACGTCCTCATGCTAATTTGGTTTGGCACTCAGCTCAGTGAGTTCATTTGGGTTGTGTTTAATGTGCATTGATGGGTGTGTGTATGTCTGTGTGGAGCTAACTGAGAGGAATGGTCAGCAGGTTTGCAACTGTGGCTCTGTTGGGAAGTGAGTTAGAAATGGTGTTTTCTGTGAAAATTCATGATGAGTAATGTGGTTTTAATCAAGAACACAGAATGAAAGTGATTTCAGACGTCTGCAAATGAGTCGATTCCAGCCACTTCCCTGCAGACTGGAGTTTTGTCAAATTCAGTTTCTGTCTGTAAATCACTTAACTTGCTATGTCAGCATGTGACTAATAATAGTTCTGCTCAGTTCTGTTATATCATGCGATGGGTGTGCACCAGGCATGTTATAATTTGGATATAAAATGGATGGGACTCTGGTTATCAGTCTTTGTTCACGCTAGCGCACCTTTTCCCTTCTCCAACTGGATAAAGTGCCTTCAAATGTAGCTGTGTTGTGGAACTGGTGTGTCCATAGTTAAGCTTGGTGAATCCCAACCATTCCATTCTTGGTTACTTGGCTATTACAGTGTTTTTTTCTGCTTCTTCTGTTGTCAAATCTGGAAGTGAAACATATGCTTCTTTGAAGTTGTTTCGCTCTTGTTGGAGGTGACCTGATGAAATATTTTCTGTGGGACTTATTGTTTGTATTTGTAAAGGAGATGAGAGATTTTTAAAGATTTCTGTTGGTTTGTTACTATGGTTTTGCTAAAACTCATAGGATGGGGGAAAAATGGAATCTGGAGTTTCTGCACACCACCAACCAGCAGAGATCAGGTTCTCCCTGATATCTTGCTTCCCATAGTCATAATTTTCTCCTTATTAATAGCAATTTATGGATTTCTAAATTCAATTACCCAGCACAATTTCTTCACTTTGAAACCTGAAAGTTGGATTTGCCAGGAACACCTTATTATTACTTACCCTGTTAAAGGTCCAATTCCAGTTCCTCCCCTTCCCTCTACAAATGGGTCCCTACCCCAGTTTTTGCAGCAAAAGATGCCCCTTTTCTTTCAAGGATAAAGGAATAGTGATAATCTAGCTAGCCCTTCGGCCAGGGCATCAGGAGCCATTTGGATGGCTACATGACATATACTCCTTGATCCCTAGACAAATGAAAGGCACTTTATCTCTGCAAAACGAAAGAGTAGGACCAAGGGGAATCATCTTCAACAGGTGCAACTTTAACCCCTTCCCTGGGACATAGAAAGACAAACAACCTTAAAGACGTAAAAAATTCATCTGGATCATTATAAATCTTCCAACAACCAGCAGTGAAGTCGAAATTGTATAAAACAGAAATCACAAACCAACAAATCAGATAAATCCCCATAGAAATAAACCTCATTAAAATGATTTAACTCATTAAAGTTTTCCTCACAATGAAACATTATTATTTGAAAGTAAACACAACAAAATGACAACCCCTCTAGTGTCCAACTCAGCGGCCAATTGGTTCAACATTTTAACCAATCGTGGTGTCGCCTGTCTTGCAGGATCTGCACAGCACTACATGGGACAAGACGAGTTCTACGGAGAGCAGTATGGACACACTCAGAGCTCCAGCGAGCCCATAAACCAGCAGTATTACCCTGATGGTAATCATGCACATCCATAAACATCTTACACACAGCTCTCAAGCACGCCCCCCCTCCCCTACTGCGGTTCAGTTCCTTTCAGCACAATTTGCTAGGGCCCAAGCCAGATTGAGGGATAACATTTTTTAGCTCTTCCTCACAGTAGTCATCATTTCTAAAAAGAAAAGCTCAATTTTGACAATAATTTCAACTCTGTTTTCTGCCAGTGTGTCTGTGTCCATACTGACCCCACCGGTGTGCCGAAATTTCAGATTTCAGTGTGCTGTTGCGGCGAATTGATGAAGGTGCTTCTGTTGGCTTTTCAGTATGCGTTTGGAATGAGAGGCCTTGAAAATGGCGGTTTCAGCTTTTCATTGAGTTGTTTTACATAAATTGTGAGCTTCAGGTTTGAAACAGTGATTTATTTTCTGTTTGAAGCCAGTTTTATCACAGCAGAGGAGATTTGGCACGTGTTAAATCCTATTCTCTACAGGTCATGGGGAATACTCATATCAACAGTCATCATATGGTGAACAAAGCTATGACAGGTCATTCGATGACTCTTCACAGCATTACTATGAAGGAGGTAACAACTGTTTTGGTTTCTTTTGTAATATTTTGCAGCAAATTCCAACTTAGTTTTGTTGAAGCCCTTTAAAAGTCACAGTTCATACCTGACAGGTGTGTCTGGTGTTTTTACCAGGTAACTCTCAGTATAGTCAGCAGCAGCCACCGTATCAGCAGAGCTCTGGGCAGCAGCAGCCCTTCAGCCAGCAGCAGTACTCCGCTCAACAAGGCTACAGCGGGCAGCCACACGGATATGGTGAAAATAACTTATATGGCGTCATTTACTGTGTGCAGTCTGGCAAACATAAACAAATGAATCCATTAAAATGGGCTAATACACTTAACTTGCATTTACAGGCCCCGGTCAGGGAGGCTCATCGCAGTATTCTCAGTATCAACAGGGTCAGAGCCAACAGTATGGATCCTATCGCTCCTCCCAGGGAGGCCCTGGAGTACAAACACAGAGACCCTACTCCTATGACCAGGTACGTGACTAATTCCAATTAAACACCCATCAAAAAGATGCAAATTAAATTAAATTTGATCATTTCGGATGGAAATGAGGGATTTTCAACTATTTAATCCAGAATTAAGAGGAAAAATACAAGTTTTTGTTAGTTCTCTTTACACATACACTTCAAGTTAGTAATCATGTAATTAAAACATGAAACCATGCAGATTAAATATATTTTTTCATTTTTAATGGGAAAAGACAACAAGAAAATATATAAAACATAGATACTTATCCTTTTCCTTTTCTTTTTTTTTTAACTTTCCAGGGTCAGTATGGAAATTATCCACAATAAGGCACCATATTGTTTACTGCTGGAAGAAAATGTGAGATGGAGCAGTTCGACGATAATACGCTCAGCTTCAGGATGGATTAGAAGATTTGGCTGCATCAGATTTATTATCCTTTCCTTATCATCATTCCAACCTTGATTAAATGCTGGAGTCAAATGTTATTCTTCCTTTCATGCTACAGGGCAGGTCAAAGATGTGAAAAGCGACTGGTCACCTGTGAAAAGTTACTTACAGAATCAGTTAATGTTCCACATGGGCATTAGATATGCCTCAGCTACCTGCAGATACTCTTCTTTTAACTATTTTCTCTTGTATCCCTGACCTTTATCATTTATTTCATTTTACAAGCCTTTTTGATACTCTAATTTAGTTTTATCTGGTGTACAGAGCAGGACTTCTGTGTTCGAGACAGTGTGGCTCTGAACAGAAAATCAGCCTTGAATGAAATCTTCCTTTTTTTTTTGTTTGTTTTTTTTTCTTTTTACGAGCTTAGACAAAGATCTTGCTTTAATTCTTAGTTGAAGTTGTTTATCTCAAGATAGGGGAGATTAATTCAATGAAGATATAACTGTCGGTCCTTAAAACCTGACCTGATCAGGGGGATTGTTTGTGTAAGTCAAACTGTGATGTGTTGCTGTGAGGTCTAACATTAAATGTATTCACTTTACATATGTCTCGCTGAGGTAATAGGCCTGATAGATAGCAGATTGATCAAGATTAAAAAGTGTGTGTCATTGTCATTGATAATCCTACACCGTGGTAGTATTTTTGACACTCATGTTACAGTGGCATTGATCTGCAGAGACATGACATGTATGTGCAGAGTCAAAAAGTGTCTGATGGCATTCACTATATTTCTTTTTCTTTTTTTTTTCACATGAAAAATGCATTGCCACTTTTGTCTGCACTTTACTTTGCAGTGACAGTGTGCGTATTGTCGGATCATTTTTATTTTAATGCGATCCTCAAAAAGCCAAAGCAACCCAGGAACAGAAAAGTAACATGTCCTGCATCTACTTCAATAAGTGCAATACACCCAGTCCGTCATGTTGAAGTTGGTTCTAATGGTGAACCCACATTTCACCAGTCTGTAGTGTTTTGACATGCAGTATTAGCAAAGGCAGTGGTTGGTTTATCTCAGCATATTCGATGTCATGTTGCAGGTTTCCACTGGATATTTAGGAATGTTTTGTATGTGTTTATGTGACTTATGGATGAACTGTTTGGAGTCTATCATCGAAAACATAATTCTTACTATTTCTGTTTCTTTTCCATGAAAATCTTTTATTATACTTGACAATACAGTTTAGTAATCAGGATTTTTTTGTTTGTTGTTTATTTTGTTGTTAATATAGACAGACAACACCTCTAAGTCCTTGTTGTTCAGTAGTATATGTACAAAAACCATTAGTATGGTTGTGAGGGTCCAGCTTTGCAGTATTTTGTTGAAACTCACCTTACCTCAGAGGGCAAAACAACACAAAAGTTGCAGTCATTTTGCAGGGGTAATCAAAAAGAGATACATGGCTGTCAAACAGCTAAATAACTAAGTAACACTCAACACTGACAATCACAAGCTTCTCTGTACTATAATGGATTGTTAGCTGTGTATCATGTTACTGTGAACTGAACATGTATGGCAAGTCTTTTCCAGTTCTTTGTGTGCTATTATTCATGAATGGCACACCTTGTTTGTCTGTATGTTTGCGTGTGTGTTTGCACAAATGTCAGAAAAGGAGAGAGTAAAGTTTGATGTGCATAATCCAAATATGAATGTTATATGCTTATATGTTGTAAGACTGCATTGCCTGATCTTTTGTTACTGTTTGTTATATAAAAATAAACTGCCATTAACCTTTTGTGTGTCTGGAGTATATATTTTTCCTAAAATAAATTGCCAGTTTGTACGTATGAAAGATTTATGAATTATGATTATATGATTTAACAGCATCATTAGGGGTAGCATAATTTGTATTGATGTACAAAAGCATTACTATTTGTTCAAAACTAGAAGCCATTTGAGTCTTGAGTCTAAATTTGAGGACAAAAGTGAATTAAAAAAAAATGCAATACACATTCCAGGACAGAAGATGGCGGTAGAACGCAAGACAGGAATAACTAAACGTGTTATTTAGCTATCGCGACGCTTACACTTATGTCCTTTAGCGTTTTCCGTAGATAGTCCATACGATGACAAGTAAACATGCTGCTGCATTACTGAACCTTTGAGAACTAACGAAGGAGGGCATGTCCTTTCTGATATAACTATTTAATTTGGCCAGCTATGAATCGCTTAAAATTCAATATTGTGTTTGTTTGGCTGCGATATTTATTCTGATAAACGGTCGAGGTAACACTATCAAATCAGCTAACGAGTTTAAAATAACTCTGTAAGACGGCACAATGTTGGCAGTGTTATCGAGAGTTAAAAGAGCTTGCTGGCACTCCTCGGAGATGCTTTCAAGATGCACTTTCATACAAGATGTCCCAAAGGACGAGCTGAGCCTTTGCTGTCCTATATCAGCGCGTTGGAGGCCTTCAGGTGGTGTCAGAAATGTCAGCATCTCCTCTACGTTGTATGCCAAAGTCAAAGGAAACCAAAAGAAGAGAGAGATGTCTGAAAAGAAGCTGGTACGTATTTGATGTTTGGCATATTAGTTTCCTGAAAGACCACCACAGGATAATTAATTTGAGATGGGATTTCTTCTTTAAACAGTGCTTAAAGTCTGAGTGGGGGGGGGAAAAAAAGGGGGGGGGGGGGGGGGGGGGGGGGGGGGGGGGGGGGGGGGGGGGGGGGGGGGGGGGGGGGGGGGGGGGG
>JBBBVU010000014.1:8372484-8390499 GCA_037177055.1 Atherinosoma microstoma
ATAATGATTATTTGCAAAAAATAATAAAGTTTTTCAGTTTGAACATTAAATATCTTGTCTTTGTAGTGTATTCAATTTCAGGTTGAAAAGGATTTGAAGATCATTGTATTCTGTTTTTTTTTTTTTACGTTTAACACAATGTCCCAACTTCATTGGAATTGGGCTTTGTATGTTCCACCACCTTCCAGACTGGTTTATCATCTTTCTTTTAGGTCATAGGCAACCACCCCCATCCCTCTTTCTCGCTTGGGAAATTAAACTTGAAGCCTTGAGGGGGCGGGAGCATACCTCTGCATACTGTTTCTCACAACTCCTGCAAATGCATCTCCCTCTCTTTTAGCATTTTACTGCCACTTAGTGGCAGTATCAGAAATATGTGGAACAATCTGAACTGGTGACTGCTCTGTATCAGCTCTGTTGTTTTGCTGCAGAAAACACAGAGGGAGTGTTGTAATTATGGTATTATTGTGCTTCATTCCTGAGCAAGCAAAGGGACATTCTGAGGACAAACAAATTATTTATGCAAGTGCAAAAGTGAGCTCATAAGTTACATTTTCAGTTATATATAAATTCCCATATATTTCCTTATATTCCATATAGCATAGTAAATTTATTTTATGCATAGGAAGTGCAGTAACATTATTTTTACCATGTTAACTGACTAAATGCAATGTAGAATAATGTAAAATAGTCATCTTGATGTCTGATTACTTTGATTTTGCTAAGCTAGCAAGGAAGATCTCACAGTACAGGTAGAAAGCAAGATTAACCGTCAATGGGGGGATGTCACTGAGAAAATGGCTAAAGTTTTGGAGTGTGTCTTTAAGTATAGTCATATAATTTTCTATCTTGCTATTTGTGAGAAATTTTAAATCATTTTTAAAACAAACAAATTGTTAGAATGGAATTTTTTGATTTGATAAAGATTCACTTGAATCTAAATCCTTTTAATCATGCTCTTTGGTTTACTTCTGTTCAAATGATGCATGTATGTTCACTGTTTCACATACTTACTCAAAAGTAAAAGCAGTCCAGCAATAATCAGTCCAATGGCCGCGTCTCCAAGGCCAGATGAAAGTGGCAATTTGTCACGACAAATGTCACCTTCTTCACATTCACACAAAACCACTTGCAGAGTCTCATGTGAAATCATGTTCTGTTGGTCCTGAATCAGCAGCGGCACTGAGTAGTTACCATAGGGAAGTGCCTTCAGCATCACTAGGCCACCTTGTTCACCTGGTGTAGCGGGTAAAAAGAAGTCTATGATGGCTTTTCAGGTATTTGACATTTGTTTTAGTAATGAGGATTTGTGAATCTGCACTAACCATAGTCAGGCTCTAGTTTCCAGATCTGCTTCAGAGTTCCATCATCATCCAAGGAGAAGGAGAAAGGTCCACTGAAAGGATTGCCATCAGGGTCCTGGATGGACACTATTACTTTGTCTTCCCTGTTTCCACACATTATGAGGCTGTTGTTGACCAGTGTAGGAGCATTGTCATTGATATCATTTAGGTGGATGTTGATGGTGCACGTACTTGTGCATGGAGGTTCACCTTGGAAAACACACTATAAACTTTAGTCCAATTCATTAACAAGTTATACAGAATTTCTGTGGGTACAATAAACATAACTCTTTATACCATTATCTATTGCCGTAATAGCAATTTTGTAAACATTGTGTGCATCAACGAAGGTTGATTCCCTATCCATCTTCTTAGCTGATGTAATCTGTCCTGTTTTTTCATCAATTGATACCCAGTCAGCTGGGTCTTCTATCAGCTCAAACCTAAACACAGTTGGAGAAATCAGAGTAGGCATTTCAGAACATCATGTAAAAATAAGCAAAAGAAATGTCATTTTATTATAAAGATTAATAGAAATACACACTGGTCTACGGATAAGCGGATGGGTGGACACACTGGTCTACCAAAATATTCCACAAAAAAGTTGCTTATTTGATTTCATGTTTTTATAAAACTGAATACCTCCAAGGCCTGAAAAATCTTTATCCACTTTTATCTTTATTTAAAAAGTAATTGTAAAGACCTAATATTAAATTCTTTTCTATCACTTCTAAGTTAAATCGTGTCCCACATCTGGAAAAGTTTTCAGACCTTTTATCTAGGTAATTCTGCTCAAAAAGAACAAGATAGAGCCTCCTCGGGGCAGGTATTTAGTCCAAGAGGCATGCATTATATAGAGATGGGTTTGTGTTAATGTGTTAGCACACAAACAAGCTGAGCTTCCTCCTTGACGAAGGTAATAAGCTCAGTGCACAGGCAGAATGCCGAGAACATACTGTATACCTGATGCTTGTAGAGTCAACATCTTTAACTGTTGGAGTAAACAGCACCTCTCCTGGTTCTGTTTCTTCCTTCAGGTAAATATCAGTTGTGCTTGTCTCAAACTCTGGTGGGTCATTGACATCAAACATTTTGACTGTAATATTGACAGAGTCTGGAGGTGGAAGTACGCTTGCATCACAAGTTAATTTCCCATCTTTGCAAATACATAATTGTTGGATGTTCTCTACTCCAATCGTCAAGTTGACCAAAGAGGTTATATCGTAATTCTTCTCCTGGTAAAAAAACAACAACATACAAGTTCAGATAAGTAGCCTACAAGTGCAAATGCTGTTTGTTCACTCTTCAATCGGAGTATTTAAAGCAGTCACCTTGACGATACTCAGAATACCCTCATTTGTTTCTTCGACAATGTCAAGTTGGAAGATTTTTTCCTCATTTCCGCTGATGAAGAAGTACTCTGCACGCCAGCCATCAGTGTTAGGAGTGTCTTTGTCCTCTACCCCAAATCGCAAAAGATTTTTATGGGTTTTCAGTTCCCAAGCCTCAGCTTCGTACTAAAGGAGCAGAAAAGTCAGAAAAATTGTACATGACTTTGCAAAGCAAACTGAATAATTTAACTGGTGTAGATCCTTGCCTTTCTCTTCTTGAACACTGGCGGGTGACTGTTTGTATCATTGATATTAAGAGTAACAACCGTAGTGGAGGAAAGTTGTGGATTTCCATAGTCTTTTGCCTCAACAGTAATTTTATACTGCTTTGCTTTCTGAAACATACAAAAGATCATTTTTGATATAAAAAATAATATCATCATGAGGGAGAATGTGGATTAAATTTGTACTGATTTAGATGGTTAAAAAAAATAATGAAATCTTACATCATAATCAAAGCATCCTTTAAATCCGAGTCTGACCATTCTGTCGTCCAGCTGAACTGCCTCAATCTTTGGCTCTTTGGGTGTCTGTGAACTCACACTGAAGGTGATCTTAGAATTATTTGTCCCTTTCTGATCAATGTCTCTGGCCTCCAGTGACACTGGCAGGTACCCTTCAAGAAGATGAGGAGACCAGGCAAAGGCAAATAGAGATGTATAAATATTGATTATTGTAGGCAACAGGAAAACTGCTTGATTGTTTTTCTCACATCTTGGTTATAGATTTTTGATCTCATGGGTTTCTCAGTATTCTCTCAGTATAGCTCTTATTTAGATGATATTTGATACCAAGTGATTGTTTAGGCAGAAAATGTACTTACTCTGAATTATTTAAAAAAAAAGGAATCCTCACCTTCCACTTCATTTTCCTTCACACTGGTAGTTTTTGTAGCCTTGATGAATTCAGGTGCGTTGTCATTTATATCCTTTACATCAACATCAAAAGATAGCTCCCTGTCTAGTTTTGTGTTGGTGTTTGCGTTCCAGACATCAAACTTGATCTATGATTAAAATACTTCAGTAAATAAATATTTTTCTCTGGTTTCAATTAATGTATTTATTTCCAGATGGGTCAATTAACCCATTAATTCTATCTTAGCTCACGTGGTACATAGACTTCTTCTCTCTGTCGACAGGTTTGTGTACATAGACAGTTCCACTTGATTCATTTATGGAGAACAATCCCTCCGCAACACCTTCTCCACTTATTTGAAATGCAATTTTTTTTCCTTCTGTCTGGTCATTGTACATCTACAAAAACCAACAAATATAACAAAGCTCTTAGTTTGGACTTTTTTTTTTGACAAAACAGTGAGAAACTTCAGCACTCTGGTTAGTTATTTCATTTAGAGATTATTTCTGCACCTGAGAAAGTTCATGTGGATACTTCACATCCATCTCCTCTTCTAGTTCAATTGTAGACAGGACCCATCTTCTTTTGGTGCGGACCAAGAAATCCTGATGAAACCCCAATGTGGACCAAAAACATGACTGTTAATATTTCTGTTTAAAGGAAACAGCTGTAGTCAGAGTTTTTTTTTTAAATACATTAAAACATTTACCCGTTTAGCACGACTGTGTAGCTCACCACCACGACACTCTCCCAGGGCTGCTAATGAAACCTACATATAGCAAAAAAAAAAGATGGCAAAAATAATTATATTTATAAAAGAAAAACAAATATTCATGCTTTTTAAACTGCACATTGAGGACATTTTTTTCCGTTTCTTTCTTTTTTCTTTTATCTGCACTTCTTTCTTTGGCTTTCTCACCATTCCTGTTATTTTACATCTGTCACATGAAAATGACTCATTAGTCAGTTTATGCCTCAAGGGCTTTTTGTGAGATGGAGGAAATCCAACTGAAAGTGCCTCGGGGATGGGTGGACTAACTGTCAGGTTATTCTGTGAGACACTTTCACATTTATAACAAGCTTAAGGTTTCCATTCTGTATAACATGTACATCTTTGGACTGATTGCAGAAAAATTGACCCATTTTATCTGAATCTTTCCATTATTGTACTGTGTATATCATGTAAAGGAGAAATTGATTAATGTAGATTTTCAAATCCATACAAATAAACAAAACAAAAAAAAAGCCCAAATTGTAGCAATTCAAACCCTACTTTCAATGATAAAGAATGTGGGACACCATGGACATTTGGATTGTTTTCTCACTAAGATAGAGTGGCGGAGAGGCAATGGGAAATTTGATACAATAAGAGTTACAACAAAGATATGCAGCAAATAAGTCCATTTTAAACTAAAGTAGAGATCTGTGCATTTTGTTAATGAAACAAATTTCATTAATAAATGCCATTATACAAGCAGTTTCATTTTTAATTTACATTTAGCATATTGCATTTTCTAATTAAGATTCTATGCTTATATAATAACTAACAATACACTTTTCTCTGCTTGAGAATATAGATATTTCTATCATAGAATATGTTTCATTTCAATGGTTCTTTACCAGCAGTTAGATCTTAATTACATATCTTGGTGCATATCTTTATACAAAACCTTTGTAGTTTGTAGCATTTTGAGAATATGTGCGTAAATGTCTGTGTGTATGTGTGTGTGCGTGCGTGCGTTTGTTTGTGTGAGATATTTGAAACCCCCACATCCTTGTCAGCATGGGTGTTGCCAACCAGTTTGTTCACTTTCTTTTTAAAATGTCACGACACTGCCTCCACGCTCGTTGTTGTGGTTTATTGCATAGCTATGCACATGGTAAATCATTCTCTGGTTTTGAATAACCCATCTATTCTGTCTGTCTACTTAATCCACCTAATCTACTGTACTTAATCTCTTTCCATTTGATAAGAGTTCTATTAATATGAAACTGCTCTTGCGGAGAGCCAAGCTCTGGAATGAGCGTCAAACTGGTGAGGTTTGTGTTAATCAGTGAATTTCTGAATTGTGTTTTAATCTTCCTTTCTATGCTGGATCCACTTTCATATGATTTTAGAGTACCTGAACAGTTTTGTTTTGATATTGTTATCAGTCAAGATTGGAGAAAAAGATCTGAGGCACTCAAGAGGGTATCGATTAAAAAGCCTTTAATGATACATTCATTAAAGGCTTTTTAATCGATACCCTCTTGAGTGCCTCAGATCGTTTTCCCCAATCTTCACATGGATCCCTAAACTGATGAGCACCAGAGGCACACTTCTATACAACACACAAGCATTACTCAATGCATCCTCTTTTTTTGCACCATTGTTATCAGTCACATGGTGTTACTTATCGTGATTTCAGCGGAAAACACAGGAATTTCAGCACAGCTTTGTCCATATCATTCACAAGTGTACTTGCGTTTCCTTGCTGCATTGCTGACAGACTTTTTTCATTCATGTAGCTACTGTAGCTTCGTTTTCTGTGCTCAGCTTTTTGAGTGAAGGACGCTTCATCTCTTTCCTGAATTTAACCAGATGAGAACATTTTGCAATGGCCAATTCATTTTCTACCCGTCTGAGATCGATAGAAAAAGAAATAAATTGTGGCCACGCATTATTAAGTGATGGCCACAGTTTATTAATGCTTCAACAACGCAGTAAGCTCGGTTACAATTCCATTATTGATTTCAACATTAAAATAGAATCAAAGCGGGTAATTGCCGTATGCATTATAGAGAGGAAAGGATTAAATTAACTTGACCCTCTTGGAAGGGTGGGGGTTGCCGTTGGGGGAGGTGGGACACCCTCCTAATTTAATAGTAAAGGAAACACTGATACAGCCTGGATGTCCTTGTATAGTCAAATTCTTCAGGCAGTATGCACAATATCCACTATGACCATTTTGAAATTGTATGATTTTGCACCACAAGGGGAGCAGCGGTGTATCTAGTAAATTTCTTATTGGGTGGCCAATTAATAGATTTCACTTATTTCCATTGGCAGTGAGATTGTTGTTAACTTTGGTTAGAATATGTGTGTGAGGTACAGGGATTTTGGAGTATCTGTAAACCCTTATTTTCAGTTCATGAAAATAAAAGCTTTGAGACAGATGATCTGCCAATTAACACAGATGCAGCTGTTCTTGTACCTGCTGGAACCTACCGACTTAAGTGTGGTACGTTTTTCAAGAGGGTTACCCCAATGAAGTCTCAATCCCCAACTGAACCAGTGATAAAATATAGATAAAAACAAAACAATAGGGATTTATTCAACTTTGGTTCCCATGTTGATATACATGGCAAGCGATCAATCAGAACTGGGATGGTCATGACGCTGTTGTTTCGCCTCTGAAACTGCAAAACAGAGATACTTGAAAACACACTTTGATGGTGCTACTCTGTTTATAGTCACCACAAGCAGCTAACTGAGAGTTAACTTTGGTGCATTAAATCACAGGCTACATGTAAAAAGGCCTCTGCACAAGAAACACAAGAAAGAAAATAAGGTCCTAAACCACATCTGTTCTTCTGCATCTCTCTAAAATCAAGTATGTCAGTTTGCATCAATGTATCGCTTTGTAATTGTATTTTTACAGGGAAAGTTCAGAAAAAATACTTAGATAATGCAATGATGAAATGTAAATAATAAAAAACAGAAGCCCTTGCAAGTTACAACTAAGCTCATAACAGAAAGACATAATAATAATGAACAGGCCAAATCCAACATGTAAAGAAAACATGTTTTTTTCAGTCTAAGACAGGTGGAACTATACTTCATTACATTGCAAAGTTCACAATCAACAACATATATTTACATAACTTAAAGTTCTGAAGGTTTTGCATCTGTGTTTCTGAATTTTTGGTCCTCAAAATTACAAGGAAGAAATACCCCATGCATACTGACAGTCTTTACTGCTATAACTGTTATTGTTTATGTTTAGAGTTGAACAGATTTTCTTGTTTAACAGTGCTGGAGAAAGAAAAAAAAGTAATAAATAAATAAAGACATACATACCAACAAAAGTACGGAAATAGTACCCATTACAGCTCACACTATTTGCTATCTACTGTGGAAATGCCTCAGCTGTTACTGAGACAGCTTGGTTAAGATCTCAGAGAGGACAAGCCCACACTGCTTGGAGTTTGCACTGATTGGCTGACTTTGCAAAAAATGTAGGGCGGTTTGTTTATGAACCAGTTCTGTACAGTGTTACACATTAAATGTAATATTCAACCCTAAAATTTTGGTCTAAGACAAAGCCAGTCGGTGTTGTGCTTTATAAATACTTCAACAGAGTTGGTAAAACAACACATTTGGGTTTGAATAAGTGGAAGACAAAAATGGTTAATGTAGTATCAGTATAGAAAAGGGTCAGAAGTATGTGACTGAAGACAGGGAAATATGCATTTCATGCATTATTAGGTAAAATATTAGGTGGAAAGATGGGCTTTTTTCATTCAATAATTACATAAATAATTATAAATTCAAGTCAATAAAAAGGCCCATTAAACAAATGGATAAATACATACATGAAAAAAATATAAAAATCTTTTATCTTTAATGGATGGTTACTTTTATTTCTTGCATTCATTTAAAATCCTTATTTGAAAGACAAGGTTTCTGTTTTGCTAATGGACACCTTTCCCTATTCACACTCGACTTTCACTTATTTCACCTTAACCATGATCCAACATCTGTTTCTAAATATTGTTGGCATGGGAAGTAAAAAAAATCAGTTGGTCAATTTAGATTCATATCAAACCTAATAGGTTTAAAACTATGGTCCAACTTTCATAAGACAGCTGTTGTCTTGCACTTTCAGTTTCAGAGAAAAATAATCTGTCATCAGGTATTTTTTTCTCTTCGTTCACGCTAATGAAAGCTCAAATTGAACTAGTTCATTGTTCTTTTGCTTTTTTTTTTTTCAATATCTTGCTGCAGGCTATTACCCTGATAATGCTGGCATTTTCCAATTGTTGTCACCAACTCACTCCACACTTGTAGCCTGCTGCAGCTTTCACCCCTACAGCATGATCTCACAAACATGATGAAAAACTTGTTGCTTGAATGGTCTTTTTATCATGAGAAATTATTTAACAATCTGAAGTAGGAAACAAAGGATGTACCTCAGAGTGCAATATTCAAAGTCCAAAACATTAAAGCATTATTTCCATAAAGTACTTTTAAATTGTTTGTGAATGTAGTTTTTGCTGACTGTTTGCCTAAGGAAAAATAAAAGTTTTAGAACTTGGGTGATAAAAGTGCAATATTCAGTCCAAATGAATTACTAAAATATAAAAACAAAAAAAAAACACCAATAACTTTAAAATAGTCAGTCAGACTATGGCCTTAGACTTAGTCAGTCTAAGGCCATGAACATAAATAATACTATTGCAATTGGATGATTCATACAATGCGACTGTGGTGGCTGGTGTTGCCATATTTGGTGTTTTCCCCCTATATATTAAGGCTTGTTTGTGGTGTGTTTTAGCCGGGAAATCTGACAAAGTTGAACCGTGAAGGAGTGCCGTTCATAAATGTTCACATAACGTTCATCAGACAGAAATATGGTACGTTAAGTACTGAATATTCAATGACACCATTTTAGTGCCACCTAGTCGTCCATTTTGGCATTTTCTGGGTGTGACAACATGCGAGACACTGCCAAGATTGTGATGGTGGGAACCGCCCAACAAGCTTCAATTCAGCTCGTTCCTCAACTTCAGGAAACAGTAGTTCTATGCATAACATTATGTTCCTTTTCAGTTGACTCACTTGGTACATCATAAAATGGGGCATATAATGCCAAATTCAGCATTGAACATGAGCAAAGTAAATGGTGTTTGCACAGTGTTGTAATGGAAGTTGTGTACTCAATGTAGAGATGGGAAACTGAAACTTAGGTTATAGGCCCACCATATAACTTTTTGATCTTAAAACTCTGCTTTCTGGACTCGTTTGATGGCGCATTGACATCCTTAATGTGCATTTCTAGGGCTGCCCGGCCCAGTACCGCCCCGCGGCTGAGAAGCCGGTGTTGCCAACTTAGCGACTTTGTCGCTATATTTAGCAAGTTTTCAGACCCCTCTAGTGACTTTTTTTTAAAAAAACGACTAGCAACAAATTTAGCGACTTTTTCTGGAGTTACAGGAGACTTCTGAGACTGAGAGCAAATGTGAACAAACCAGTCGTTTTGAACGCGCGCAAAGAAACGTTAGAAGACATTATTGGAGGAAGAGAGGAAACTAAAGAGAGCCAAAGAAGAGCGAGAGATAAAACAAGAGTCGAGAAATGACTGTTTTTTACTGTCTGGAGAGAGCTCACACTACAGGTAAGATTCAAGATGGATGCTGAATTAGCTGTTGATAGGGGGCGCATCACTGAGAAAATAGTAGAAGTTATATAGTGGGTCTTTAAGTTAAGTAACAAACACACAATTGTCAATCAATTCCAATACCACAGTGGGTTATCAATATTATCAATACTTCAAATTGATCCACCCGCCATTACTAGTGACATATGGTACCACTGATATCCTGTTTAATCTGATAACCAAGTAAAAGTTGAATTAGTATCGACTATACTGATGCAATACTAGTATTTTTTTAGAAAAACTTAACATGTTTGGAAATGCTAAATAAAAATGAGTGTATTTCATATTGTAGCTTCATTAAAATGTTACAAATGTTCTGTTTTTATCTCTGTACCTGGATTATATATAATATATAATGATTATATATAATCCAGGTATACCTGCATGCAGCACCACTAAGTACCTGTAGCTCTCTTCTACTCTTTGAATCAAATTCTGTGTTATGATTGGTTCTCCAATGTTTAATGTGGTTTGCTGTGTTGTGACAATACTCAACTATCTTCCCACACATGTTGCTGTTGCTTGTCAGCGGAGCTGAGGCAGCTCCACATGACTGCAATTCAGCAATTGTTTTTAACTCACGTAACTAGACTGGGTGAGCAGCACTGCAACGTTTAATCTATGGCATATTTTCCATATGACTATGGCAGGCACAATAAGACATAGTAACTGGGTATGATTTTAACAAGTTACTGGTAGTATAGTTACTTTCCACCATGTAAACTATAATATCTATATGTTATCTATATTTTGACATGATAATCTAGTCTAGAATAAAAATATCCGGTATTGGAGGGATTGATCCACACACCAATATTGAGTCATTTTACTCATAAAAAAGACCTGAGTAGTTTTCGTTTGGGGAGATGTTGGTTAAAATGAATCTGCAATTGGCTAATTTTAAGGAGAAGCACGTACTCAAGCAATGTTAGTTATTGCTCATGTAACTGTGACGGATTACAAGATGATTTCTTTACCTTAGAAATGTGGTGCAGTGTCAACCTCCATTTCCTCCTGCAGTTCAAGAGAATCCATTTTCTTTTGAAACACATATAGATCCTGAAAAAGCCAAAAGGTAGGCCAAAAGCAGAACTGTTAAAAGGTGTTTCTTTTGAAAAATGTTACAGCAGATATCATAATCCTCCATTTGGCATGACTGATATGCTCGCCACCATAGCATACCCCAATGACAGTCAATGCAACCTTATGAAAAGAGAAAAAGCTAATAGCAAATCATTACCAAGATATTTTTTAAAACACATTCAATCCAGTTTACCATGCTTCTAAATGGGTGTACCACTGCCCACTTCAAGATTTTTGAACTTTTTTTCTCTCTCATTGGGGTTAATTTAGGGTGAATGTATTTCTGTGTGGGTCTTTGTTTCTCTGACTTTTCTCTTTTCTCTTATTTTTTGTGATATGCCGACTCTACATGACTAAAAGATCGGTTTATGCTTTGAGGGTTTTTTGCAAGACGGAACAAATCTAAAAGTGCTCCGGGAAAAGGATGGGCAAACAAACTGGTTCTTGTCACAAACAACAGTGCTGTTTTATAAAGCTATAAATTTAACTGTACTCCTCAATCAGGGACAGTTCAGGGAAAGAACACACGTGTCAGATCGTGTCAGAGAAGAGGATGGAAATATCTTATTAGTCAGTAATGGAAAATTCAAAGCCCAAGCTTAGAAAAGCTGTGTTATAGTACTTGTTTTCTTTTCATAAGATTGCATTGACTGTCATTGGGTATATGTCATGGTGTTAAAGTACAGCTTTTATGAGGTTTTTTCTTTATTTCCTTCCATTTGCCACCAGCATGCCTGACCATTCAATTAGTTCTTTGTTTTCAGTTTGCTAAACACACAAATTATCAAAATTGACAGATGCAGTGAGCCACAAGAACAAAAACAACCCAACCTATTACAAAGAATTTTAATTACAGTTTTTGCTGCTTTAGTTTTTTTTTTTTTTTCTTTTTTTGGCACAGCTCAATTTGGTTCAAGCTCCTGTAGCGTTTAATTTATTTATCTTTGATTCTGTTACAACTCAGTGCTGCTTTTGGCACAGTCAACCACAACATCTTATTATAAAATTGTGTTAGAATCTCCAGTCCAGTTTTGAATTGGTTTTAATCTTTCTTGAAAGACAGGGACTACTTTATTAATTTGGTAACTAAATATTTACTCAAACAAAGATTACATGCAGAAGTTATTAAGGCTCCATTTTTGGACTCCCTATTGTTCAGTATCTATTTGTTCCTGCTTGCTCGGGTCATGAAAAAAGACAAAATATCTTTTCCATACTTATGTTGATGACATTTGGCTCTATGAAGTCACACCAGGGGAATATGGTCCTGAACAAAGCTTAAGTTTGAGTCTCAGTCAAACCAATATGTAGATGTGTCAGAATTTCCTTACCAACAGGCAACTGGAGTAGTCACAACTCACCATCTTGGAAATCAACCAATCAGAAGAACACTTTACCCAAATCCTCTCACTTTCAGGAGGACCTTTTATCCAGGAAAAAGCAGTTGTTGAAATTGAAGTCTGTTGTTCAGGAATGATTACATACTGTTTGGCAGAGTAAAGATAATCTAGAAGAGAATTAAATGACTGGAAATGAGTGTGGCAGGTCCACCCTAACAGACATTATCCAAAATAGTACATTATTATAGAGTGTAGCTTTAGCTAATCATAATTTAAAGACAAAAGAGAATGACTGGCACAAAGATGTAAAAGATCACACAGATTTAACATCCATGTCAGAATATTTGGGATAAGATTTGTAATTTTGGAATGTTCATAGTGTTAATTTAACTTCTGCCTCACCGGGTCACAAACATACCACAGACACATAATGTTTATATAAAAAAAGTACACAGTTTAATTTCTAATTGGCAATGATTTTACTCAGTTAGGTTTGTTCTGTTGTTTACCAAGGATAGTTTACAGAAGAATAGTATGCAAACATCATTTTTAATGCTAAAATATAATCCATGCTATGAAAAAGTTTCCACGTCTATTAAGTTCCAAAACAATACTTAACAGCCTGATATAATATGTTGTAAAGTGGAGCCAGTTACCATTATAAAAAAGTTAAGTAAGTAGAGTAAAAAAAAACCAAACACATGAAACTACTATCAAAACTTTCCTAAATGCAAACATCATTTTTAATGCTAAAATATAATCCATGCTATGAAAAAGTTTCCACTTCTATTAAGTTCCAAAACAATACTTAACAGCCTGATATAATATGTTGTAAAGTGGAGCCAGTTACCATTATAAAAAAGTTAAGTAAGTAGAGTAAAAAAAAAACCAAACACATCAAACTACTATCAAAACTTTCCTAAATCATCAAGGCATGGACATGCCTTGGTGATTTAGGAAAGTTCCATGGATAGATGCAAGAAGTACCTGGATCCAAACATGAGAGATATTCAAGTCCATGATAAATGATACAGCCATTGAGGTTTATCATCAGTTCAAAGATCCTGTTAAATCCCTCCTTGAATGAAATGACGTAGTTGTCATGAAAGTTGTGTCAAAGCAGTGAACTTTAAAGCCGTATGTTTTTAGCTTGAACCGTCTCATGGCAGATCTCCCCCAAGGTCTTGAACTTTGGCCCTAGATCATCCAAAAACTGCAAATCATCCCCCAGGTTGCTGAGTGACAGCTCATCCATTGAGTGGCATTTGCTTCCCTTCCCCTCATAGGCATAGCTGAAGGGTTGGTAGACTGGGTCATGTGCTTGGTTTGCGTCGATCATGTCAAGTTTCTGTATGATTTCATAGGATGGAAAAAAAAGAAAACATGAGATGCACCTAAAACACTGAATTTATAGTGGTGTATTAATACTTTATTTCTTAATGCAGAATCAGAATACCTTTGTAACCCTAGTGATTTAGTAATAACTTGGGATATGTACATGAACACTATTGAAGATGAATCTAACATTTGATCTCATTCACTACCATTTACTTACTGCCTATTTGTTTATGTTCAGTTGGTGCACTTCACTGAATTTAAAAATCAATGAAGTCAAGTGCCTTTTTAAGAAATTCAGGAAGCATAACCAATGATCAGCTATGTGGGATGATAAACCTCTCTTACCCTGTCAATTTGATCAACAAGGCATTGCTCCGACCAGAGGCTTAAAGAGGGTTGGAAATGTGATGAGTTGCCCTGCTGAAAGAGAGAAAAGTCATCAACTTGGATTGGCACAATATAATGTTAAATGCAAGGGCTTGATAAATGTTGTTTTATAAAAAGGGTTCATGTTTTACATTTTCAAAACTATTAAATAGCAGAAAAAGAATGGTCACCTGATAGGTTTGCCTCCTGTTAGTAGTCCAGGTTGAGTCCTGAATGAAGAAGAAAATAGGTGACAGTGTTTATTTAGAAATTGCAGAGGAAATATTCAAAATCCAAACAGAAGGTTTATACAGGGAACTTTCTTGCTGTGAGGTAATCATGCTAACTACTACATTTTCACTTCAGTGCTTCTTCTTTTCCTTTTCAACCGTTCTGTCCAGGGGGTCACTACAGCAAACCATCTGCCCCCATCTAACTCTATCATCTGCATCTTCTTATCTTACATCAACTAACTTCATATCCTTTTTCAATACATCCATAAATCTTCTCTTCAGTCTTCTTGCCTGTTTGAGCCGCATTCCTCTACTCTAACCAGATATATATTCACCATCACTCCTCTGTACATGCCCAAACCATCTTAAGCCTCAGTTATGTTCCCTTTTTGTACATAGATAGGTATGTCTATGTATAACGCTGTGAAACATCACTGTCCACATTCTCTCATGCATCCTTTACATTGACATGCCTGTTAGGCAGTGTATCTACAAGAGGGCAATGCAGAGTTAAGAGCTCACAAGTTCCAATGTCAGATTTGGTCAACAGCAAAAATGTTGATGGTGGAGATCATAATAAGTCACATTATCAGAAAGAGAAAGGCAGCTCTATCATGGTATGCACAAGCTCTCTAAAAATGGACTTAGATTTACAGCTACAGGATGCAGAAGACAAAAACAATGCTTCATAATGTAGAGCATAAATTTGGATTTAGTCTGATGTCTCTGGCTTTGCTTCTAAAACATCTAACATGTACCGCCCCATTGATGAAGTCATTCCTGACTCATTTCTGTCCATTGATGTCTTTCCCAGAAAGAATCTCAACATTTTAACCTCCGCTACTCCAGTTCTGACTCCTGTCTTTTCCTCAGAGTCCCTGTCTCCAAATCATACAACATTGCTGGTCTCACCACTGTCTTTCCTTTCATAGTTGCTCCTACTCTTGTATCAAACACATCACTTTGCACATTCTTAACCTGTTCCAACTTGTTGAACACATCTCTTCATGTCCTTTTCACTCCACTCTCTCTCAGTACAGTGTGATAAAATGAAACTTAAAAGGATCATTGTTATTGACTGTGGACTTTATTATATTATGTAAATAAACCTGATAAACTAAATAAATAATAATAATAATAATAATAATAATAATTAAATAAATAAATAAATAAATAAATAATAATAATAACTAATATAAATAAATAAATAAATAAATAAATAAATAAATAAATAAATAATAAGTGTACACATTCTGTCCTCATAAAAACCAGATCATGTGGGAAAAGCTCATGTTGGAGCAACTGTTTACACATCCAGCCACAAACTCAGGCTCCAGATAAACTCTGGAATTTAAACAAGACCACACACATTTTTCTCCCCCCTCTCTTATTGAACACTGTAAAAAACAACAAACACACCATCCTGCAGCTTCAACAGGAGAAAATGACGATAAGAACAAACACTAACAACAAACTGGGATTTCTTCTGCAATCAGTCCCACTTCATTCCTGATCTACATCTGTGATATTTGCAGTTTCTCTACTTTCTACGGCATCTCAAGCATCTGAAGCATCTCCGCCTCGCTGAGTGCTGAGGACATAATAACTGTTCATCCCTCGTCTGCATTTATAGTTACAGCTTGGACATCTTCTCGATTTAAAAGCTCCAACAATCATCTTCTGTTCATCATTTTACTGTTTTTAGTTCAATTCCAGCCGTAAAGTTTATTAATAAACATGCATTTATCTAGTAAAAGAAATAAAATACAACCTCTGTAGTAAGTTGAACCTGAGTTCAGCATCTAGGAAGTACGCACATTTTTATTTATGAAGCACTTTTAAAGAGATGAATCACAAAGTGCTTTACAAAGAAATACAAAAAAAAACAAATAAATGCAAGTTTAAAAAGATTTTCCAGCTGCTTTTTAAGAGACATCAGAGTCCGGGCGAGGAGAGAGAGATCCGGGCGGAGGAGCTCCGTTCACACACCACCCAAATCCCGTCTGATGTGGAGCCGTTATTCGGAGTCAATTGTTCAGCCGACGGCGGGACGAACGGGTGAAGTTCCGGCTCCTGGGAGGAGAAGCAGCGGCCACACCGAACTCCAAACACTCACACCGGTTTGACGAGGTCACGTGTAAACACATGATGGCGACGGCCAGTGGGAAGTTACGACCTGCGACTTGTTTCTGGTCCGGTGAATTCAGATCGGTTTGAACATCAAGAATCGATACAGAATCGAATCGGAACTGAATCGTGAATCATTGTCAGATTCACGTCACACATATTTACTCAGTATATCAAATATGAGTCATGTTGGCCAATCAGAGCCTTTTCAATGAACAACTAATAATCTGATGCATTTGCATGATAATGAGACTTTTCCCGTCTTCTAGATTGTTCACTTCCAGATTTCCGTCTTTGAACGCAACATTTTCTTTCACAAATCTGACAAAGTGTCTGTTCTATGTGGCAGAATATTCCAGCACAACGAGGAGAAACTGATGAAATACAATAGTTCTCCTAAACTTTGGCCAACGATGGTTGAAATAGGCAGAAAATGTAATTATGTCGGCCTGACAAGGTCCTTCGGATGGAAATTAGCTGTGCTGTAATATTACATATTTAAATTATATATGTATATTAATATGCTTATTTGAAGAGCTGCCTTAAAGCAGTTTAAGTGAAGATTTAGAGCCTAAACTTACATCCATATTCAGACTTTTTATAATAAAACTAAGTTGGGGGCTCATTTAAGCCAGCTGGAGTCACAGCTGCAGGATTTAACCTGAATTCCAACTATTTTATTAAAATAAATCTGTATTAACAGAAACAACATGTCTTCAGCCTCATTCCCCCCCCCCGCGGATATTCTCCACCTGAACTTCTCTCCACCTCTAGAGCCGAGCATCACTTCATGATGAAGTTCAGGGTCTGATAGTTTAATTCAACTCTCTGCATCAGTTTAACCCTTTGAACCCGAAGCCTATTTCTTTCGACAATGCATGACTCTCTGCAACCACGAGGTGTATCTGAATACTTTTGATGTGATATTAAAAGGGAACGCTTAAGAGATTTGACAAAAGGAAGCAGGTTAAAACAAAAGAAACACATGCAAACTGAAAATAAAAAGACGTAGTAGTCATACCAAACATCCAGGGAATAACGGAACCAGTACAAAGAGTCATGAGAAAACACGGGATCAACACAGCAATAAAACCGCACAAAAAAGACAAAATAGCCCAGGAAAAGAACAACGCAATATACGAAATACCTTGCAGGTCCTGCAATAAAACCTACATAGGAGAGACAGGAAGGACCTTCAACACAAGGAAAAGGGAACATCAAAAATAACGTGAGAAGGAAACAGCCGGACGACTCACAAGAACACAAAAAGAAAAGGCAGGAGAACTTAAAATTAGCCGTATCAGATCCCAGCAGGAGGAACAACCACATCAAGGACCGGGATGACGCGAGGGTTGTTGGATCGGAGGCAAACAAACTGAAACGTTGGATCAAGGAGGCGATAGAACTCAGGAAGCGGGCCAGCAGCACCGTGAACCGGGACGAGGGGGGGGGGGGACATGCTCGCACACACCTGGGATTCCCATCACTGGGCGGGAGGCGTGGCCGGCCCAGCGGACTGG
>JBBBVU010000014.1:8454187-8493052 GCA_037177055.1 Atherinosoma microstoma
GTGTGTGTGTGTGTGTGTGTGTGTGTGTGTGTGTGTGTGTGTGTGTGTGTGTGTGTGTGTGTGTGTGTGCATACTGTACTGCCTCTGAACTTCATTGGCTGCAAGATGTATTTTTAGCTCTCATGTAGGAGTAGTGTTTTTGAATGAAACGAGTAAGTTGGGTAGTTTCAGTCCCACCGCACTGCACATAGGTAATGACTAATTAGCTAAATCCATCAGAGTTAAAGAGTTTCTAACCTCTTTTAAGTAGCTTGGTAGATGGAGTGAGTAGCAATTTCTCTCCATCTATCTGATATAGCCAAATGTTTGTTTGTATGTCTGACCAGACTGAAAAGCTAAGTCTTAACTACAACTGATGTCAGTACCTAACAGATTGTCTTTTTATACTGTTCACACTAAACCTCTCCTACTTATGTCCCTCCCTTCCCCCACCTTGTCTTATGTAGGTGAGTGGTGCTTCAGTACAAAAGCATCAACAGTGATCTAACAGTGATGCCGTGTATCAGCCTTCCCCTCTGTCTGCACCCCTCGTTCTCCCGTGAGGCCCATGTGACCTAGCCTACACCCACACACAGGGGGCCCCCACTGCTGCTGGAGCCCACCCATGAATCCCAGCCCTGACCGCAGCAAAGAGTGCCTCCCTCCCAAGAAGAGGGAGTCTCGGCAAGGATCAGCAGAACATCAGGTCCTTCTGGATGAGTTTAAACCCCCTGTTCCGCTTCGGAGCCGATCCAGCACAGGGAGAGGGGAGGGAGGGAGGGAGGTCAGTGACAGGGACAGAGTCCTCTCTAACCCAAACCCCCATCTCCTACATAGTCCTCCACCCCTTCCTAGTCCAGCACCAGGCCTCCCCGTGCCCATACCATGGGCCCTCAGCTACTCGCCCTCTGTTTCTCTTCCCCTTTTCCCTGGGCATGTCAGCGAGAGGAGGAGCTCAGGGTCTCCAGCTTGGAGAGACGATCCTCTTGCCTCATCCCTGCCCCACCACTCTAGGTGGCTTCGAGGAGAAGGTCCTCTGTCATTGCCACCCTCCCCATCTTCTTCCTCATCTTCCTCCTTTAAGACTCCCTTTCCAGCCAGTTCAAGAGAAATATGGTCTTATATCAACAGCAGTCGACGGGACTACAGTCCCTCTCTTTTCTCCCCCTCATACTTGTTTAGCCCTCACTCTTTGTATCCACAAGACCCAAGTTTAGGGGAGGTTAGACACAGGTACTTGAACAAGAGGCCCAATGGCTTGGATGGGCCAGGCAGCAGGACTGCCTCAGCCTCCAGACCTCTGCTCACAGGAGAATATGGAAATGATAGCAGCAGAACTAGGCTGGACATCAGTCCACACAGCTCTCATGCCAACGGTGGCCGGAGACAGCAGGAGGATCTCACATCTCGCGTAGGGGTATTTTTGTCAGACTCTCAAATTCAAGAGGGCTCTGAGCTACATTCCTCATTGCAGGACAGACATCTGCATGGGAAGACCAGCTCCACTTTACTATCCATCAGTCCACATCCCCTTGGACTAGACTCCAGGACCGGAAGAGGGGGGCTTTTGGACCATCTGGGGGCCACACCAGCTGAAGCCCAAATCCACTACTCAGTGGGATCAGTAGGTCACCCCAGTCCTCAGGCCCAGGCTTACCCAATCTACAGCTCCTCAGGAACGCCTCCATACAACCTGCACAGGGAGACAGGCCCGAGGCAGCATAATCTGAGAAACTCCCCACACTCACCTGTGGGTCTGCCAAATAACCACAATAGGTCACAAGGAGAACGGGACAGAGATCAAGAAAGAGAAATTGTCTTACACAGAGACAGGGAACGTGGAAAAGACAAAGAGAAGCAACTCAAATATGACAAAGACCAAGAAAGGGACAGTGAGCGTGAGAGGCGACGGGACAGAGGGAGAGAGTCATCTCCTTCTCGTCTTCACACCTCATCCCCAGCCCTTCGCCCATCCCCCCCTGCACTCCTACCTCATTTCACCAAGGGGTCTCTGATTGAGTTGGCCAGTGGGCGGTTAAAACGGGTGGAGGAGCTGCGGACTGAGGACTTCCTGAGGAGTGCGGATACATCCCCAGAGTTCCACCTCAGCACCTGCACTGTGCTCCTGATTTCCCCTAGTAGTACACAGGGCTTCAGCCATCTGCAGGTCCACCTCACAGACCGCAATACTCAGGTCAGATATCTCCCGAGGTACATGTTTCTGCTTAGATTAAAATGGCTCTGCAATACATAATTCAATCAAAACCTACATGACAATGATGGTTAATCAGTTTAAGCTGCTGTTGCCTTGATCATCTCATGTCAAAATGTTTTCACTCAGTTAAATTCTTTCTAAACCAATTGTAAACCAAAGTTGTGATTTTAAATGACAGGCTTCTTAACTGAAGGAAAACAAACTTGTGTTTTTTTTTTTTTCAGGAGTTACTGAAGGTATTGGTGGAGTACCCATTCTTTGTCCAGGACCGGGGCTGGTCCTCTTGCTCTCCCCAGAGAACCATGCAGCTGTATGGCCTGCCTTGCCGCCAGCTATCAGAGGGTGACGTTTGCCTGGCCCTCACCCCTGCACCCAGCCAAACTCACCGTACACACACGCGTACCAGCTCCAGAGCCCATCGTACACAACTCCTCTCCAGGTCTGCAGCAGAGACCAGCAGTTCACATAGGGAGGAAATGCCACCTCCGCCTCCGCCTCCCCCTCTTCCTCACCAACCACCTCCTCCAGCACCAGCCCCTCCATGCACAATGGTCGAGGAGCCTCCTGCTAAGCGGCTGCAGCATCCGCGCAAGCGGCGCTGGTCTGCACCAGACACCCTTCCCTCAGCTGGAACTGATGAAAGCCTCTTGGATTTACCTCATGGCTCCAAGCTAATGAAGTGGCAGTAGAAACTTGCACATGCATACTTACACATGGACATAAGCACATACACACCCTCCTTGTCTCTGTTGCATCTCACCAAGACAAACAATGGGGAGACTTCAAGGCAGGGTTGCAGGGAAGGAATGCAAAACAATAGAAAACGTAATTCACAGGTGATCAGTCTAGTCCACTCCGGTCTAGTCACTGCACCATTCCCATCTTTACTTTCCCTTCCTTTCCTGTCCTTTCCTTTCCTTTCCTGTCCTTTCCTTTCCTTTCCTTTCCTTTCCTTTCCTGTCCTTTCCTTTCCTTTCCTGTCCTTTCCTTTCCTTTCCTTTCCTGTCCTTTCCTTTCCTTTCCTTAGCACAGCCCTGAAAGGAGCAGCAGCTCAATGTTATTTGGATGACCCCTTACAGACACACTGAAGACATTTAGTGAGACAATCAAGCACTTGTCTGTGTACACTCTGTTTTTGTCATGATTGTCCCACACACCTACTTAATGAAAGTATTTGCTGCAGGGGTATTTTCAATCAGTGTTATAAAAGTAAACGCTATTGAAGAAGTGCAGATATATATGAACAACAATTGACAATATATGTATTACAATACAAATGTTATATACAGTAAATATGCTAAAGAGATTTAATGCAATCTCTGTCGATCTTGCGATGCAGTTCTGTTTTTTCTTTTCTTTTTTTTATTTCTTGCTTCTGAGCCGATGTGTTCATGTCGGCCTGGGCAGGCAAGGTGAATGTATGAGCAACTCTTCGCCTTTTTTTATTCTCATCATTGGGAGTCAGATCAAAAAGTTGTTCGTCAAGGCATTACCCTCCAATATGTTCTTAACATTATCTCTGAGAAAGGGAGAACACTAATGAAAACTGCGTAACAGACAATCCCACCCACACAGACAGGTCTGTGCCACATCGCCTCAACACTCATGGTGTTTTTCCATTAAAAACTGAATGATGGAAAGAGTAAAAAGTGCAGTATGGCTGAAGAGTAATGGTGCTAATAACACGTTGGAATATGATGCTTTGTGAATGCTCTTGACCCCTGTGTACTGTACGCTTCTGTTCCCATCTCATTTTTTTATGTACTGTATATGTTTGAAGGCAGGGAAAATGATGAAAGTATTTTAAACTCAGATACGGGTATATCATCTGATTCAGCACTCTCTTTCACTTTAGTTTCTTCTTTTTTTATTTTCACAGAGAAAATCTTACCTGTTGAATTTTCTTTTTAAATGTTACAGCTACAAAAATGTATATTTTTAAAAATTGTGAATCTGTTATATGATGTTCGCTAGAAATAAAGGAGGAAAAAGCTTTATAGATTTAATTACTGGCGTCAGTTTTTTTCTCTGTTTGTTTTAGGAACAGGAAAACAAACTATCACTTAATCTATGCTGAATTATATATTAACATCAAACGCAAGGTGAAAAATATCTACAGCATGGTTTGAACCATTTTCTTTCACAGCTGCTAATAACTTGGGAGTCATGAAAATCAATACAAGCCAAACATATTTGAGAAAATTACTTGATGCTCTGCAAATAAGTTCACCATGCAAACATTGTTTATCATATATACGTCTTTGCTGACAATACTGTTGCTGTTGTTCATGGTGATTACAGGGACAGAATAAATTTCACTTTAGTATTGTCCATGACTGTCCAGATCCAAGATAGATTTCTCAGTCTTCAGACATTTTTCTTTCTTCTGTGTTGGAAGTGAGAGTCTGACGCTTCTCTTCAGTTTCTCCCAAGTTGAACCGCTGTAATAGCTCCACTGCAAACAAAGGAACCACCTGGCCAAAAGGACACACAGTAACACACGGTCAGTGAGCATATGAGGACCTCTACTGGCTGAAAATATTACTGCCATGTGGGGAGATTTGACAATCTGAAGCTCTGATCTGAATGTGGAAGGCAAAAGATTCCACCTGTTTTTCATAAAAACCACAAACTTACCGAGATGCAACTCCTAGCTCGCGGGGTTTGAGAGATGTGCACAGCAGAGCAAACTCAACACGGGAAATAACAATGACAAGCTTTTCAAATGAGTGTATGTGGAATATTGTAGTTGAAGTACACAATTGCAGGTATGAGAAAAAGCTTTTTTAAGTTAATGCACATGCAAAAAAAAGATCTGAATGATTTATGATTTCTGCCTCTCAAGATTAACATGTTTGAGAATAGAATATCAATGTGATGCTTTTTTTTGTCTGTTTGAAACATATCAGTGATTTACTGTGACAATATAACATTTAAGTGTCAAGCATTCCATGTTATACACAATTCCAAACAAATGCAAGATGAGTGGCGCAATGCAATGATCTCTTTTCAACCCACCTGTGCCATGATCAGTTTTGTGGTTTTAGGCACACTGGGATCTGGATATTCTTCTCCAAAGCAAAGCTCAATCTCATAGGAAGGTGTTGGTCCTTTCCCCTGTAAACAGCTCTGGAGTGCTGCAAAGATTTCAAATGTATTCATATTGATCATAGACACATAACACCTCTTTTTGCAGAGCAATGTATGCAAGTATGCACGTGCTGTATTACCATTGAAAAATATGGATGCATCAAGCAGTTTGAAAGTCTTTTCTCGTTCCAGTTTGTTCGGCCGGTCAGTGTGTTGGGCCATGGGACCGCTCCAGAACACTCTACCCTGGCAGAAGCGCTTAATAAACACCCCATCAGGTGCCACCCATAATAGCACACCCCTTTCCAGGTGACAAAGAAGACGATTCATTGCTTCGGCCATACTGGACGGCAGAGATACCGAGCCTGGGGACGGGAAGGAGAGCTGCTGGGTAGAGCAGGGTCCATAGATCCGTTCATTCCCCACAGGAACACGGCCTTGCAGGATGAAGCAGCCATCTGGGCTTGTGGTGGTCGCTTTCATCACCATCTGGCCATGGTACAACAGCTTCACTTGCAAACGAAAATCTATACAGAGAATGTAACTAAGGGTCAAGGTAACACATTTAAAAGACCGGATGTGTTTATAAATATGTCTGTGCATAATCTAGCAATTTTTCTTACCTGTTATATCATTTGCAGGGCTGAAGAAAGTTACAGGAGCAGTAACCTTATTTTGATTAATTTTTCCTTTGAACTCACAGTACGTATGCTCCCTCATCAGTACTTCTAAAGCAGAGCAGAGAAACAAATCAAAACCTGCTAGTTCTCCTGTGCATATTGGATTGCAGGAAACAATATTAAATCTGTGATGGTTTATTGACTTTTATTATTTTATTTTTTTAGTAAGACAATGTCAGTCCTAGTTGTCAACATATAGGTCCCAACTGAGCAAACCAAACAGGGCTTTGAACGTGGTTTAATCATGCCAATATGTGTAAACAATTGAGCATACATGGAGCAAATGATATAAAGCTCCAACCAATTTGCGCTTACTTTATTTTCTGTATTTTCAAATAATATGGAGGAAGGAGTTATTTAACTCTGGTCATGCTAGAAAAAGCATACACCCTTTAAAATTTTCTGCATTTCTGAAAAAATAAAATGTAATAAAAAAGATTTGAGACAAATTTTATCTTTGATCTTTTCTGGAATCTTGGATTACTTTTTTTACATATGGAGTGGATAAAGTGTATGAACCTGTAAGATTAAGATTCTTATCTTACAAGTTTACATCATGTCTGAGAAAAATGTCTCAATCAAAGCTCACTCTGAACAAGGCATGTCATGGTCTACAAGATCACAAAGCAACTCCGAGTGACTTTTACAGTAAGCAACTTAAGTTTTCATAAAGTTTATCATCATAATTGGCAAAGCTAATGCTCTTGAGTTCAACATCAAGAGATCGCTTCACAGAAATGACCAATGTAGCAACACTTCAAGGAGACAAAGTTCTTTGAAAAAGATTTGCTACAAAAAATTCACATATACAAACCGGGCGCCTGCTAGAAAAACTCTTTGGATGGATGGGAATTTTTATTTTTGGAGAGAGAAAATCGTTGCATTCCTAAAGAACCTGGTATAGTATCATCATTTGGCCCATTTGGCTCTACATCCCATGTTGAAGTTTATCTTATTCTCTGGTCATAGGATGTGTTTCTTCTTACATATAAAAATACTTTATGTTTATATGATATGCACGTAGATATGATTGTTGTCATCATTGCTGAGATGACTCACTCTTACTGAGGCTAATAAAAGATTAGATCGGAGTGTAATAGATAGAAGAAGAAGAATGCACAGACAGCTGATGGTGGAATTACTGATAGTTATTTGCGAGTGTGCTGAGACCTTCATTTCTCTGCATTATAAATTACGCTACAGAGAGAAGACTCCTAGCATGTGAACTTACAGACGGCACAAATAGACACTCTGTAATGCCATTCTCCCTGATCAATTAGCCTAATAAATCACTGAAAGACAATTTGTTTGGCTTGAGACCCATTCACTAAGGCTTTATTTAGTGATATCCAATAAGATCTTCCACACCACATAAAAAAACTAGCTCATTGACTTTTATGTGCTAATATGGCCAAATAAATAAACCAATAAATTGTGCCTGGCATAATTAGATCAGTTTTGAATCAAAATAAATGTAAAAAAACAGGACACATCAAATAAATTGTGTCCGCTGCCATATGTTCATGTTTTCGTTGACAGGACAATGGCAGTCTACAACACAAACTAATATATTTGATATTAAGTTGATGTATCTATGCATCTCTAGAATGAAACCATCATTGTCCATGAACTAAAGCTGGTTTAAGTAGAGGTATGGGGTGAAAGTCCTTCAAGCTGATGTGCAGTGCTCATCAATTGTTCCTACAGAGTGGAATAAGTCCACACAATCAAAGGTAAAAGTTTTCACGCTCTCAACAAATATTCTAACATGTGCAATATTCTGTATCTTTTGTGGGTCAGGGTACTGACTATGTCTTTTATGTGTAAACTTAGAAAACCACTGGGTGTCACACAAGAGCAGCAGAATTTATATACCATACAAACTCGCTAAAAATGAAAATGAAACCTAACTTGGAGCCCTTAAAACAGTTCCTAAATCCCTGTATTAAAGCAGCACCAACCGAATGACCAATCTATCTAATAAGATAGTCTCCTTCTGTGTTTTTAACCAAATTAGGTGAAAAACCCAGAACATCTGTCACCTAGATGGAAAAAAAACCCTCTCAAGCATCACGGGAAGTCCTAAATGATTATGATTGTGTTTTCACACAAACAAATGCAAAATCACTTCAGATGAAGATTACGATGTCTGATAGTTGCTGAGACATTTACTGGCATAGTGTCAGGTATTTCTATACAAGCCAAAAGCATGGGTATAAGGATTATTCAGCAAGTATCACATCACATAAAGGGCCACAAAAACAACCACTAATGAGGAAAGAACTACTGTTACTGACTCTTAACAGGTAAAAGGAAAAAGTATCATTTAAATCCTGCTTTGATTGCTCAAATGATATCCAGATGTTTTGCCCATATGCATGAATTGTTGAGATATTATGACGCAAATTATGACTCATAACTCTGCTTATTTGATCATGGTTGTCAATACAAAGTCGGAGAGGAAAAGTTTCTAACAACTATGGTTGGGATTCTAAATAACCCCCTATATTCCCAGACCAGGGTGTGTGTGCAGCCCTACCAGTCAATGGGTTTTCTTCTTTGTTTGCTTCAAATTCTTCCTTTTGACAATGAAGCTGCAAAAACAGAAGCCAAAGTTAGGTAAATGTCTAGTAAACTTTTTTTTAACACAAACTCCCTTCAAACCTTATAGTTAAACTATCTTTTCAAAATGTCTGTATTGTTTTGTTGTGTTTGTGCACAAATGACATCACAGGACTTCAGACACATTGCTACAGGGAGCCCACCCACATTACAGGGTCCTCAATTGTAAAGAAAAAAAACCCTAAACCGAGCAGAGGAGAGCCAAATCAGGTAGAGTAGAGGTGAGTAGTGGAAAAAGGGCTTATGTTATTACTTCTGACCAGGGTTCAAATTACGCTGGGGCTTTTCAGGTGAGTACCTGTATTCACAAGTCACATGCACGCGCATCTATATTAGTGCACTTCTTCGCAGCGGTGAACAGAACCAAGCAGAGATAACTCTATCCTACTTATCTATGAAGATTAGGGGTGTGTATTGGAAAGAATCTGGCGATACAATATATATCCCAATGCAGGGGTAACAATATGATATATACCGATATATTGTGATACTATAGGTAAGACTATATATTGCGATTTTTTTTTTAACCAGAATTTAATTGTAGGAAAACTGTTACAACAGTAAAAACTCCAACCTGTAATATGTTTGACATCAACTTACTGAATGAGAACAGAGGATCTACATTTCACTACAGAAGAAATAGAAACACTTGCTCTTTATGTACAAGATGAATAAAAAATTTAAATCGGCCTCATCAGTAAAGGTCTCAAGTATCCCTGTAGCATCAAACATACTGTACCACCACTTAGTGCAATATAAAACGTATGAAGCTGGATCTATGTAGATTGACATATATGAACAATGGTCATACATGTAAAATATTTCCATTTTTGATTAAAGTATTTAATCAAACCTTCGGCAAAAAAACAAAAAAACAAAAAAAAAACCCACTTCTATTGTTTTCCTTTTAACATTGTAAATCTATATGAATCTAAAATTAAATTGCTTTGGATGCTTCAAGTAAACTTTAACAAAAAGTCAAGTTTAGAGTCAACACAGAAATGAACTACCGCTGTTAATGTTTGCATAGAAAAAAATGTTTGCCTAGATACCAAATTGTTGATTTTGGGGAGAAAAAATGATCTTAAAAAGGTTTTTGAATTTTATTTTCATAAACATTCGATATTGTTGTGTTAAATATGGATACCACTAAGTACTGTTTGTATATACAACAAATTGTTGATTTTGAAAAAAAAAAATATATATATTTTGGTTTTGAATATCGATACAAAATCGTCATGCAAAATATTGCGATATTTCGGTAAATCGATATTTTCTTACACCCCTAATTAAGATTCTGAGCGTTTACAAGCGATACATTTAGAGGATGGCCGCAGGATGTCCTATTTAATATATCACACAACTAACCACTCAGTCGTTGCATCTGACATGCTCCTTACCAGTGAACCAGTTTTTTTATTGATTTATTTTGTGGTGTGGTTTCCTTTTGAGCTGTTGCTTGCTTTGTTTTTGTCATATTCATCACTCGTGCGACTTACTAGAGCTCATTGTGAAGATGGATGCAAACAAATAAAGTTATGTTGTGCTTGAGGATTTTATTAACCAAAGAAATATATCATTGTCATCTCTTTTTGAAACTTTCAATCTTTAGGACGACTGTGCCCGTTGTAAGAACAGTACATCAGCCATTCTGAAATATTCTCCAGTGCTGTATTCTATTATCGTTTTTCTTAATGGTAGTAATGCTCATCTCACCTGTTGGTCTGAGTTGATAAGGCTCCTTGGACATTTTTTTGATGGGTTGACCATAAGATACTTTGCCTTTGCAGACTCTGTCAGGGCTGGGAAAGAAAAGGTAAAGGTGAGTGCAAATAACCATAAAATAAGACATCAAGTTAGAAGAATTCTCCAAAGGAAAAATATGAAAACAAGGTAAAAAAGGGACGAAAAGTTGATAAAGTATTGCTAGCTTCAGTCATTATGAAATTATGTATAGTTTTATTTTTAATTTTATTTTTCCCAGTTTTTACCTGCTGGCTTGGTTGACCCATTTTCCTGTTGAATGCGGTAGACTTTGTACGGTTCAGTTATGTCCAGCTGGTTGCGTTCAGGAACCTCCTGGAAGTCTGTGCTCTTGTTCAGTGCACAGCGGAGGCGGGTCTTCCACATGGTGGGATCAGCTTTATCCCTGCCCTCTTTGTATTTGCCCTTGTATACAGCCCAGGCCTGAATGCAAACAGTGATATATGTGCTTATTCAAAATTTAGCAAAAAAATTTAAATAAAAAGTCAAATTACAACATGGAAAAGAACACATAAAAGGTATTGTTGGAACTCGTCAGATTTGGACTCAGATATTAAAGTTTCCATGAAATCAAATTTGATGGCCAAATGTTTGTTGAGTTTTAATGTTTAGTTTGGTTGAGTTTGTACTGTGTATCACATAAATACCAGCACATGGATAACAAATTAGATATTTTGTAGTATTTTATCATTTGTCATTCCCAGGAAAAAAAAGTTTTTCAAAAGACATTTGGAGTTATCACATCATGACTTTAAATCTAATTTTTGTTTTTGTTTTTTTTTTGTTTTGTGACATCATGTACACAATGTCTTTACCGTGCATTTCCTCCAAAAGAAAAAGTACACTTTTTACATAAATGCATCAAAGTGTTTTTGTCAAACTGAAACAAACAAACTGAAAACTCAGTTAATTACCTTAATTAACTTAAAAAGAAAATTAATTTACACAATGGGCTCTGGTTCTTTGGTTTGATTGGTTGTTTTGTTACTTTTTTATTGGGTTTCTGACTTTCTTTTATCATTATCAAATGAAAACGTATAAAACCCCATAACTTATTAGCAATATACTTACCGTTTTGAATGACGCCAAATGAGTGTATAGGATTTCCAGCACTTTTAACAATTCAACTCTACTTAATTTAAAGTTTACAAACGGAATCGCCATTTAATCTTAAATAGCTAACTTAAATTGAATTGTTTAAATTGTTATTTTAATTATACGCTCAAATAACGCACCTGGCTCAGCATCTAAGTTTAATATGCTTGTTTTTGACACATTTCACATGGCATGGTGTCACAAAATGAAACGTAGAAACACTGTTAACCTTGAATAGGGCTGCGTCCTCCGTCTGCTTGTAGTCCTTCTTGGCTGCGTGCTTCCACGGGATCCTGAACATGGTCTTGTCCTCATCCTCCCAACACAATCCATCATATTTCCTACTCTCTATCTGAGCTATTAGCCACTCTTTCAGATGCAGCTTGGTTTCATCCATCTTCAACACATTCTGCGAGTTACAGGAACAAAACTGTGCTTTCAGATGTCACATGCGCGTCCAGCAGCCCGAGCTTTTTTAATCCGCTTTGCAAACAAATAATCAGCAATATTTTATTCTAATTTTGCTCAAGTCTCTAATATGATTCTGAGCACGAAATAACAGAATAGTAATTTAGCCTTATTAAGTTGGATAGACTGTAAGACTAAAGATCTCACCTCAAACTTAAATGGAGAAGTCGTAACTAAAATTAAGTGCGCCCTTAGAAGCGAAAGCGAAAGCTTTATACTAATTTGATACTTTCGGTTTCCTTCCTCATGTGGAGCTACTGATCATGTTTTTCAAGTAAGGTGAACGTTTTGTTGATAGAACAGCCTCTGCCTTTAGAATTATCAGATAATAAATGTGACAGTTAATAAGAATGCTTTGAATCAATCGGATAAAGTCAATTTATTAGATTCAGCTTTTAGAATGTTTACAGAGTTCATATGAATTTTAAATCAATGAGGTTCGTGTAGAAATTAAAGCAAAAAGACAAGAAAAAAGCAACGTGGTCGCATCATTTCATTCCAAAAGGAACTCAGTCCCAAGTGGCAAACGCGCACACAGGGTGAGTCATTGTGAAACGTTCGCGTGAAAATGAAAGTGCGTGGGTGTAAAGGTCTTTCTTTTTCTTCAGTTTTTTCACCCCCTAGAGGCTCCTCCTTTTTAATAACTAACTACAGATGCAGCTATTTCTTCAAACCAGGTAGTTAACGTGTACAGGTTGGCAATAAAACTTTCGAGGTGTATGTGGAGGTGTATTTAATCCCCCAGCAGAGGGCAGTGTAAATCTGTTGTCGAAACTGAAATATTAAAACTAGTAATTATGCAGAAAAGAATTCAGATGACTTGCTATTTATACAGTAAATATATATATTGAAACATGTTTCTTTTCTTCCCTTTTCTCCTTGCTGCCCTCAACTGCAACATATTCACAAAACATATTCACAATGTGTAATCTCAGGATGTTCCACCCCTCTTTCTCTGCATCATACTATAATTACTGTGTACTGATGATTAAAGTCGGGGGTGGAGTATAAAGTTTTCAGCCCTGGGCCCATGGCTCAGATGCATATTTATTAATGTTATTAATGCATATAAATGAATTATGTCATACTAAAAGCTTGACATAAAAAATTTCAAAATTGTCCATAAACCTAAACGTTGAAGTCTTTCTGATAACTTTTCTGATGGTTCCTGGGTAGTTCTTTAATTTTATGTGGCAGGAAATTGGTGTCCCTTTTAGTCTTTAGAGTGCTTGGTCTTTGATGTTACTGGCACTCAGTATAATCCAATACACTTGTTATTACCCAGTCTCTTGTTTCAGAAGAGAAATTTTAGTCAAAATCCTGCTGTTAGTTTACAAAGCACTGAATGGTTTAGGGCTTAGAACTTCTGGTTCGTTATGAACCGACCAGATCCCCTCAGGCCATCATGGTCAAGTCTACTTTCAGTTCCCAGAGTCAGAACTAAACACGGAGAGGCAGCGTTCAGTTTTTATGCTCCTCTCATATGGAACAAACTCCCAGAAACCTGCAGGTCTCCTGAAACTCTCAGCAGTTTTAAATCAGGGTTGAAATTTTCATTATTTGCAGCCTTTTATGAAAACAAGTGATATATCCTATTTTCTCTGAGGGTTTCTTTCTTTCTTTCTTTTGTTTATTTTGTTAAATCACTTTTGTTTTTAATCCTTCTTAATGCTTTCTGCACCCCGCTGTAATGTTTCCAATGTTTGTATTGCACCTTGAATTGTCGTGTACATGAAATGTGCTATACAAATAAACTTGCCTTGCCTTGTCTACAATTTGAAATTAAAAAATAAAAATTTGGTAAATTAATAGCTTTCTGGAGCAGTGTCCAGCGAGTTCATTCATTCATTTGTTTTATATTCCACTTGTTCCAATTCAGAGTCGGAGAGAAAATGGAGCCTGTCACAGCAATTACTTGGTGACAGACAGGTCACCAGTCCATTGCAGGGCCAACACAGAGATATAAACAACCACTCACACTCACTCCTAGGGAGAATTTAGTGACTAATTAACCTAACATGTATGTCTTTGGACGGTGGGAGAAAGCCGAAGTACCTGAAGAGAATTCACGCATATTCACTCCACACAGAAAAGACAATGTTCAAACCCTTCTGCAACAAAGGCTCGAACCAGTGACTTTTTTAGCTGTGGCGCTAACCACCACACCACCCTGCAGTCCTTTAAAATTAGTGTTTCATGGCTCAAATTGTTTCATTTCAATTAATTTTGCACCATAAGTAACTAATACAGAGACTCTCAGAAAAACTGCCAGTATTTTTCCAACAGTTCCCACCAATCAGTGGGCAGTGTGTAGTCATCGTTACATGATGTCACCACCATGCACAATGCAAGCTGTTTTAATCACAAAGGACATTTCCATGCAACATGACCAGAGCTTTCTTTACACTAAGATGCATGTGCAAACATCTCCTCATTCAAAGACAGAAAGGGACCCACATCTGCTTTACAGAGATAAAGCACAGATACAGGCAGATAAGTTTCATTTTGCTTTTCATGATAGAAGTATTTGTCACAGATCTCATGTCAGCAGGAAAAGAAAGAAGCTAAAATTCAGGCAAATATTTTGTGCAGGAGCAGGAAAGAAAGTCCAGCTCCAGCATGTGTCTTTCTCCAACTTGGCACCACAGGTCTGCTTTTGATCCAGATTAAACAATACATCTCAAGATGCTTTTGCTGCTTTTCTCCCCATTTATTGTTGTACCAGTTCAGCAGTAAAACATAGTTGAGACATTGGAGCGTGCAGTCGAACAGCTTAGCCGGCTCTCAATAAATAGTCCTTTTAAATATGACAGATTGTATTACAGCAGAGAAGTACAAACCTGAAAATGTCAGGCACGCAGAACAAGATGCTTCGTGCAGCTTTCTGTTGCTCTAAAAACGTGTCTAATGTGTGAGGCAGCGCTCACGTCAGAGTCATTTTTTTGTCTACTTCTTTTTGTTTGTGTGTGCTATCACAAGAAAGCCCAAATCCAAGTGACATTCCAGGAAATAAATACACTTTGTTAGAAAAAAAAAATATATACACAGTATTGTACAAAGAGTGAATGAAGATTTCCTCAGTCATCCTCTCTTGGCCTTGTATTCAAATATATAATGAACATAATGAACTACAATAATCATTGAAATATACAAAAGATTGTTGACTGTGAATGTATGATTATACAGTACAATCATTGCTTTAAATGTCTTGTATACACAGTAGAAAGCACAAACTGTTTGTGAGTGTGTGTTTTTGAGGATTTGTTGTGAAAAATGTTAAAGGGAAAGTTCACCACAAAAACTCTTTTTTTTCATAGACTGTAGTGCGTTTTATTACTCTAGTCTGTTTTGGTTTGAGTTGCTGGGTTTTGGAGATATCAGCCATAGCTAGCAATGTCAGGCTGCAACATTTCCTGCCAAAAATGCCAGAACATAACAGCAAAAATATGTTTATGTGAAGTGGAGGGGAACTGTCCATTTAAAGAGATGTTTGGTCTCAAAACAACATGTTGACACAAAATGCACATATTCCTTTTCCATGATTCTTTTGCAGCATATCAAATGACGGCTGTCTCCATTTTCTTCTCAGTGTGCACGTATGCATGTGTTCATGTCAAGACGCTAATAGTCTAGTGGCAGCCGCAAGCTCTGACCACCATGTTGCGGTATTTCTTGAGGATGACGTTGGAGCTGTCATCAAAGTAGAGCACAGAGATGGCGTGCAGCTGAGTAGGGGCACAACATGGTTTGGGAACTGTGTCTGGATTGATGAAATGAACCTTGAAAGAAAAGGCAAGTGAACTGTTAAACACATCGTTGCACCGGTGATGATAAATAAGATGTATTAACAAAGTAAGGTAAATCAGTCAGCAAAAACAATTTGGGAATTTTCATGAATGTTGCAGAAAATCTGCCTACACGACATCTGTTGTGTGTCCATCACAGTCAAATCATGGATGGCAGTTTACATTAGAAGAGCAACTGAAGCCTTTTGGCTCATTAAATACAGCAGCAGCAACAGTGGCCACATTGTCTTGACATATGATGAGATGATTAGACTCTTAACATGACTGTTCCATTCTGTTCCCTGGTTTCATGGTTACTCACAAGTGTTTGCACAATGGCATGGTTTGTGGCATTCATGTAGGAGTTCAGTGGGAAAGCACACTCTCCCTCACAGTAGTATGCTGCATATCCTTCTGGAGCAATGATCCAGTCCTGAGGGTGAACAGAACAGAGAGAAAGAATTTCAGGTAGCTCTACTCTCTTCAATAGGATTCTCAGACCAGTCGCTAAAAAAAACTGTCGCTATTTTATGCTACAGATATATTTCATTTCCAAATTTCTCGATCAAGGATGCTGAACATTTCTGACCCAAAAGAACGTATGTCTCTCCCATCCTTGTCACATAGAGTGGTTTGATCAGAGGAGAACCTCTGAGTTTCTCAGCTGTAAATAATGGCATTTTACCCCAAAAAATTTGATTGGAAAGTAGGTTTCAGGTAAGAACCAAATGTCAGTCTGACTCCTGGGGCTTTTTGTATAGCCTGCTCCCCTCCAATCTCCAATTTTATTACCTTGCGAATCAAAATGACACGCCACATAGTAAAGGTACTATATTCAGGACAGGGTATATTATCACTGGACCTACCATAAAATGAAAAACGGAATTAGAAATAATTCAAAGTAATTTATGCAACATGATTTGCTGGGTTATTACTACTCTTCTTCACAGTACATGTCATGCAATGGCACACGAAAAATGCAAAATACATCGTAATGACTTGGTGTGTTGTTCATAGGCTTTTATATAAGACTAGGATAGACTCATGAGTTTTCTTAGATTTCTAGAGTCATAAAATAATAGGGATGGGATGTAGGCATCCGTTTCGCCAAGAAATTCTAGTAAAGAATTGTTTCTGTACCTGCCACCCCAAGTCTCGGAAACTGACGTAGAGCTCATGTTTCTTACACGCCTGCTTCTGATCAGTGCTGCTGTTTTCTGCAGAAAAGACAAAAAGAGAGATTACACTACAGTACAAGTGCTTTTATCCCATTCAGTCGCAAGGGGAACTATTTAGCACAGTCAGGGCCTTACTAAGGAGGAATCATAAAGAACAGACCTAAATGCAAGTGTTTTAATTTTTAAAGACAATGGCTGAAGGAAATCGCCTCCAGGTATAGCAGCACTTTAGTAATGTTTCAAATGAATGGGCCACCCTGCATAGAGGTCAAGCTGCTGTGCTTTGAGTTTCCGCTGGATGTAACAGATGTGCACACAATGTAGCTTTGCCAGATTCATAACTCAAAACTTGATTCCTTTTCTCTCCTTTCTTCACTCAACTCAGCACTTCTCTTTTTCTTTTTTGCCATGTGTGAAAAAAAGAGTTTCTGTTTTCAATCCAGAAGTATCTATCTCCTCTTCTTGTGACCACCGGAGCTCTGTGGTACATTAGCTCTTGAAAGGGGTTCACATTGAAATAGATCATGAGCAACTGGTTCTCATCATCCAGTTAAAAGACCACTGGTATCCAAAGTTCCAAACAGGCCCATTTGGCCCATGTGTCATAGCCCCGGTTGCCCCACAGCGCACTGCAGATGTGTTCCGCCATAAAAGCCTGTGCTGCCTTACCTCCATGCAGGGAACTTGGCCCCAAATGCTCTGTAATGCTTGTGTAAATAAACAAAGACAGCAGAGGGACATTTGAAGCTCAAGCATTACAGTCTAATGTTTCAGTGCTTCACATAAACACAGCCCTCTATCACCTCAAACACAAAGGCCTTCAACAGGCATTGCATGTTTTGTCTCACAGGAACCACAGCGTTTCTGATGTCACACTTGTGTATTTGTGTATAACTGTGTGCATTGATATGTGTTGGCCTCTCTACTATGAAAATGTATAGAAAATCCCATCATCTGTGTCCCAATCCATGAATTCTTCTCAGAGAAAATAAGACACTATGGATGAAACCTGCATTGAATGTTGGCACAGTACACACACTTCCTGTGGTCACCTGCAACATTGGCCATTCTGAGTGCCTCCTGGTTCTTTGCCCCTTTGGATCTGTTGGGGTTACGTTTGGACCCTACTGATGCTGAACGGATGCTTCGCAGGTGCACCTCGGTGGCTTTGAAGAAGGCCACCATGAAGGGCTGTTTATTCTGGGGTCCGCTCCGACCAATCAGGCCTGCCACACGAGGGTTGATGCTCTCACCTGTTAGTGCAGAGACAGAATGGTACAACAGGTGTCAGCATGTCAAAGAAATCAGGAATTTATTTTCATGGGGCAATGTATCAAGCAAAGAGGTTGTGATCTTAATATGAAATAAACACGTGGCTGCTGAGCAGGCCTGTATTTGGAGCTTATTTCTTATGTGTGTGGTCCTTTCATCACCAAAACCACTTTTGTAGTGTCCATATTGCTATATTCAGTTTTACCAATGAGATTTTCCTCTGTGCATTCCTCTCCCTTTTTTTTTTTCAACTCATCCCCCTCTACTTTTAAAATGCCGAGAACAAACGCAGCACTGAACATCAAAGCTTCTCGACTTGTGTTTCTCTGTGTGTGGGTGTGTTTGTGCATGAGCAAGTGCATGCACTCCAGCACTGTCTAGCTTGTTCTTCTGCAAAAAAATGTGTCTGATCACTGTTCGGTGGTAAATCAAGGCTTCAGGTCTCTGCTGGCGACAAGATGTCCCATGCACTCGTCTGTACACGCTCTCCTCATAAAGCTTCACACCCCATCCAACATACAATCACGCACTCCCGAATACAGCCTCCGCAGCACACCCTTCCCACAACTTGAAAGCAATACAGTGTCTGTTTTCCTCACCTAACATGTAACATCCTGTCACCTTGCGAAAGATAATATTTTCAACGCGCTCTTGTGCTGCCTGATTTTTTGTTGATAAAGTTTTCCACTGACAAACATTTGAGCCTCATGATGAAAAACTCCTGCAGCGATGTTATCCTTGAGATGGCGTACTGTATTTTCCACATGCCTGCTAATGATGCTGAGGGTATGACAGATGATGATGGTGATGAACAACTGGTGACGAGTGATGAGAAGCAGGGCTTGATTTATATTTTCTGTGTACACAGAAAAGAACAAACAGCTGATTCTCTTGCTTTTACAGCCCTTCTGTAGACATATGAATGTCATTTTATAAAATCAACCCTCATGTTTATCTGACCAGACAGAGTTGTGTTGTTGGTTACCTCTTTCACTGACTCAGGTGCACAGTTTTGTATACTGTACAGTGTGTAGACTCTGACACTACATGTGTTATTCTAGCTGATCAACAGAACACTCAAGTTGTTATTGGTCTGTGAGTTTTTGGTTGTTGTCTTTATTTCAATGTCTTTTGTTTCTTCACCTTATGTTGACCTTGTGATTTGTCCATTTTTTGCATGCTTGTCAACTTGATTTAAAATCAATTTTCACTCTGCACTTTAGCTCCTGTTAACTTTGCTCTGTGTCTTGTTCACACCCGGTCTCTGTTGATCGCCTGTGTTGTTCATTTGTCATTACTTCCCTCAGAATTCATTTCCTGTGGTTTCCTTTGCTCAGCGGAAAATGTTTGTCACTCGTTCTGGTCCTGTCGGCGATGTTTTTGTTAGCAACTCTTCACCTGTTCTCTTCATATATTTAGCTTTTATGCCATATTGACTCATTTTGGATTTTCGGTTATTGGACTTTCTCTCTCTGTCAGCATTAAGATCCTCCACTACATGAACAGTGACACAACTAGTCATACTGACTATTGGATTGAAGCGCAGAGACTCTTGGCTTTAAGGCATTCACATGCAAATTAAAGAAAAGGTCCACGAAATATAATAATAATAACTGTGTGGACCTGTCTTTTTGTTATCTGTAGTGGCATTTTAAGTCCTGCATCTAAATGATTTTGCCCTGCTTTTTTTTTTGCTCCATGTACTTGAGTGACCTGAACATTTTATTTGATGATGTATGTTCATCTATTTCTTCCCCTGAATTCAAGATGATCCTACAGCCCTTTTGAAGTTCAAATACACACAAAAAGACAACACAAATTCAACAATAGTTCATGAAACAGAATTACAAATAAATAAAGAGCCAAAAATCAAAATTAAATCCTTCAAAAAAAAAAAAGAAATTATGGAAATTAAAAAGAAAATATTATTTTCAGGCTTTTCGTGGCCTAATTTTTGTACCTTTCCTCTTGTGATTTTTTAAGAATGTCCTTCTTACCATTTGTACTGTCCAGGGCCAGCTGTAGACCCAGATTTCTGCCAGGGTTCAGGACCCAGTGGTTACTGGTGGCTGTCACGTCAAATACCAACCAGCCCTCCTCTGCTGCCCAGATCACCCTGGAGTCCAGCAGAAACAGATCTGATTCTCTGGAAGAGGCACAGAAGACGCACATACTTGAAATTAAACACGCACATGAGGGAAAAAACTGTAAATGTGTTAGACTGTGTAAAGCTAAATGACTAAAGTAATGGAATGGAGAGGGAGAGAAAAAGAGAGGTGAGTGGCAACATGAAACAAAGAGAGAGATAAGGCAATACAGGGAGTGAAGGAGGGAGGTGGGGAGGGCTCTAGATGGTGAGGCCCAGGGGAACACTTCATTTTCTTAATTGACAATAATGGCTTTATAAATGAGCGGTCCTCTAATACGCTACACACACAGTCCATCACTAGCAGGAATTCTGTTGGTGAGTCAGAAAGCCAATGAGAGGAAGAAAGAGAGAGAAAAAAGCGCAGCTGTGAATGAGGGGAAAAAAGTGTGTGAAAAGTAGAGAGAAATAGTGCATATCCAAGTCAGTGCCATTGTCCTGCAGTGAACACTGTGTTTTCTACTATCTCACCAATGGAGACTAAAATCCCTTGTTCTTCATGTGGCCATTCATGTATCCCGACCTATTTTCTGACTGAGCAGATAGTGTGTCACAGAGCTCTGGTTCATTCATGTACCCAAGCCTGTCCTTGGCAAAGGAATAAATGAATGTGTTGTTCCATCCGGACAACAGAAACCTTTAGGAGGGGTTAAGAAGAGCAGGACATGGCTCTCCCAGAGTTACATGCACCTGCCTGATGGCCCAGACTAGCCAAAAAAAGAAAAGATGTGGCAAAGTCTTGTTCTATTCAGAGAAATTTCAAGTTCACAAAGATTCATACATATAAATCTGAATAAACCTTTACATGTATTAAAGCAGCACGAATGTTAAATATGAACTAATCATGCCTTAACTCTGTTACTCTGCTTTGGTTTCAGGGTCTTGGTGATTCAAAAGCTGCATGTACACTACTGCCACTCACTGGGGCACTCATATAACAATGCTATCAGTAATGTTGTTTGCAGCGAGGAAGGCCTGTTCACAAAAAAAGCAATGAATGTCAGACTTTCTTGAAAAAATAACTGCACCAACAGTCTACCAACACAGGTACCTAACCTAACCTGCTGTTAGTTTAGAAGTGATGCTGCTTAATTCATGTATCTTTCTAACCTTAGCCAAATGCTCTTGATGGCTAAATGTAACCAAACAATTGAAAATGAAAGCACCAATGGTTTGATAATAACACACACTAAAAAGAAGAGAAGAAATCTGTTTTCTGGAGAGTTTAATACTTCCTAAGCTGAGTGAAGGATTCTGTGGGTCCAGTTTGTGTGTCTTTCTGATGGCACAGTTGTTATGGTGCTAGGATGCAATTTCATTGGGTTCTTAAAAAAATCATCCTTTTTTTACTTCTTTTTTGTGTGTACGTGTGTGTGCGTAAGATCAGGTTGTTGCTTTGAGATCCCGTTTCAGTGCATTTTGAGGGACATTTCATTTCTAGGGCACAAAGGCAGTCTGATGAATATTTTGGGGCACTGTACGCAAAAAAAATAATAATTTTAAATGTCAGTCTCATAGTGGCTATTGTAGAAAACATAGCTCTTAACATATAACCATAAATTCAAGCTCACCTGTCAGAGTGTTCCTCCAGCACCTGGTAGACACTGATACGGAAGGTCTCGTTATCATAACGTTCATGGATGAAGTCTTTATATATCCGAAACTCTGCTGCAGTGACTGCCTCGCCCTCTGGGATTTTGGACAGATCAAATCTGAACTCTCTGTGATGCCGCCGCACTGGTAGAAATTCCTTATCATGCTCCACTGCAAAACACATGAATACAGAATACAATGTGAGTATATCCTCAGACAAACTGGATGTATTCAAAGAATGTTTTCTCTTGAACTATCACATCACATTTCAAGGATGCAGAGGGCCAATGTGAGTTCATTTGAAGCTTAAAAGCTTTTTGTGTGGTATTGAGTTGCAACCTCCAGGGGAACACAACATATGTTTGCAGAACAGGCAGAGAATAAATGTCTTTTCCTCTTAGACTTTTTTTCCAACATATTCTTCCTTACACTCCATCAACCTCAGTTGCTAGCAAGCTTGTCAGACTCTGGGTGAGTCCCACATTAGACACATCTATAGATATGCAATACACATGTTGGCTTATGATAGAAACATTCATAAGGACTAGCACTAGAAGCAATGCATCTGGTGCACAGTGAGCCATGATAGAGAGATGGAGGCGGGCTCTGACAGCTTTATGAGTCCCTTTCTTCCTTCTGTCTTTCTTTCATAGCCCCTCAGAGACATCCAGTCTGCCCTTCATCTGGTTCTCATGAGTTGGGGCTCTGTGTCTGGTGTACCCCATCTCCATTCCTTCCTCTTTCTTATCACCACAACCCTGTTTTCCAGTCCCACTACCTCCAAGCGCCCACAGCAGGACATCCCAGGGATCAGTGTTTTGTAACTACTGGGTGTTATTCCACAGTTTGATTTTATATGTAACAGACAATAATGCCTTTAACTTTCATCTCTGATCCATATTCAAGTCATGCAAATGTAGTTTTTCTGAGTTTTTACTGAAATCTCCTGCCAGATTAGTTGTAATAAGTAGTTTATGCCTAATAAGTTGACAAACTACAAATTTGCAAACACTTGTGTACATGACACAGATTAAATGTTTGCTTCTCTTTCAAGAAATAAAAAGTAGCAATGCTTAGGAATACAAAACAAACAGAATTCTGATATCATGTGATGTAGTATACAAAATCAGTAAAACGTGCACAAGGCTGCCCAAAATTTGCATCCATGATGTGCAAATATACACACACACACACACATATGAATTCTAAAATTCCAAAACGCATTTGATAATGGCATGCTTGTGTGTCAGCTGTAAGTAATATAATACATCTGCAATGACATACTAGATGACTAGTGGTGTTACTTCACTGTATGACCTCTTTTGTTTAAAACTGTATTAAACCCAGTTGCTGAAGGACAAGGCACAAAGGCACCACTGTGAGATGTTTGGCCATAGCTGGAATATAAAAAAGGACCTGTAGAAATTACTCTTTCATTAGTTACAGTGCAGTTGTTGGTTTGCCATTTGAAGGCCTAACTTTAGGCTCCCCTTGCACTCCATCTAACATAGGTACAAACTGAGCTGATTTGTTCAAAGCAAAGCTTTCCCTGATGTGAACTTCACTAGATGTTATTGTCACTTTGCATCCGTTCTTCAACCAGCCCCACTTTTTATTAGAAGTGTAAACTCAAATATCGCGTTCTGTGTCCATCAGGCCTTTCATGCTCCAAATCAACCCGTACACAATTATAATATGTGAGCTGAAAGTCCTGACAGTACATTTGATTAAATCTGAAAGTCATGAGTTGTTATCAGCTGACTTGCATGAGTACACCTGTGGTTAACCGCACACGCAAACTCTAAACACTCTCCAAGCCCTTTGGTTTGACTTATAACCCATTACAACTTGCCCTCTAGCTGTGGTGCATAATCTGAGAAGAATTAAACTAACAGTTTTACACATAGATGAGGTGTGGAGACTGGATCACTAACCAGCCTCTTTTGTGGAACCTTTTTAGTTGTGCACTTTGGGGTTTATAACTTACTTCAAAATGCACAAAACCACTCTGAAAAAAAGATAAATAATATTTGTTCTCTTTCAAGTTTTTTCTTCAGAATTATTTAACAATGCCAACATCTTTTAACTACCTTCACACACTCATTTAATTTATACTTTTCGTTTCTCAACTCCAAGTTCTGCTCGTTCTTCAAATGCTCCAGGGAGCTCTCCCTCCTCCAGTCGCCCAGTGCAGGTGCGCTCCCTCTGGGGAGAAAGCCAGACCTGTTCTCAAGCCTCCAGAGCGGCCGCCCCTTTACTGTTAAACCTTTTTTTTTTATCTTTGCGTATGAGAACAGTTGGATGCCGCTTTAAAACTCACACAGTAACCTTTTGTCTCATTTCCAATTTTTAAAGAATTTGTTTTATTGTTACAATTTGAGAGAAAAGAGAGCAGGATATATAGCGTAGCTTAAGCCTTGGCATCCCATAATTTGGCTTTTGTCTGTTTCATTCTTTTACATATTATGGCAGTGTGGCAGTCATTAGATGAGTGGAAAACGTACAGTTAAAGCCAAGTGAGTGATTTTATGATTTCCTGTGGGAGGAAGTGAGTAGCCATCACCCCACCTGTGTTACACACACCAGAAACACAACGAACACACACTGTGATACTGTTAGTGCCATTCATTCTGAGCAGTCAATGTCTAAATTGTTTGCCGCTTTGAATAAAAGATACACACCTCTACACACAAATAGCACTTTACACACAACTATCACAGTATTACTTTGCATGTCACAGCACAGTAACACAATCATTCTGGGTTTCTGCAATCCATAATAATGATGCAACAACACACACACACAAAGAGACAAACAAGCGCTCACACATACAGAGCTGTTCATTGATTTTGATGTCTGATTGCTTTTTCTACAAATTCTAACAATGAGATATTCGCCAAAAGTATTGTTTTGTATAACTTCAGGGGATTGTTAGCCTCTTTTTTGTCATTAGGAACATTTTGAGGCTGAGGAACACAGGGCTTATTCTTCAGCTTCTTTTTTTCTTCACTTGCATTTCCCACTCTTCATGCCTTCCCCTTTTCTTCTTCTAAGCCTACTCTACCCCTCTCCTGCTGGCCTGTGGACCTAAGACACTTCTACGACACCTCAGGCTTCGGAGCAGCAGCGGACAGATCTGACGGCTCACATTAGCCCAAGTGTCTGTTCAGCACCCTCACACCCCTTTAGTCCTGCCTTGCACGCTTCCGCTACTCAGCAGGGGGGATCTCACCCCTGGCACCACTCTCACTTCTCTCAACTGACAACTTAAGCTTCGCCCCCTCCCATCCCTTGAACTAACCGCTATCTGCACTTCCCACTACCTCCCTATAGAGCTCATTAACTCAAACAGCACACCTGATACCCAAAAACCAGAAACTAAAAGTAAAATAAAGTTGAGTCAGGTCGTTTCATGACCCAGTTCTACCTGGATAGGAGGCACATGAAGCCGAACATGGCACATAATAAAATGTTCATCACGTAAATGTTCCTCCCAAAGTAGTGAAATAATTTTTCAGTAGCTCTTACTCCGGTGTCTTAAATACTGTTCTTGGAGCATGTTCCCGTTTGTTAAAGCTAAAGAGAGACTATTGAAGAAAATAAGAATGAAAAGAAGGGGCAGCTCATTTAAGATGTTGATCCTATAATGAGTAAAGACAGTTGGATCTCCTGGGAACAACTGACTACCCACAGTAGGGTGATTATCACATTAGGAAACATCCTGCCCACTACCAAGTCCTGATGACATCATACTCTTGTGATGTATTTCCACTGTAGCAGTGCCTCCAGGGAAAGAGTCAGTGGAGTTTCATGCTATAAGTTACTCACACTTAACAATCATTAACTTGCTACAGTCTTCAGTGTATGTGAGTATGTGTGTGCAGTCACAAATATATCCCTCTCAGTCTGTGTGCTAAGAGAAAATGTAACCACAGGATGAAATGTCTTTACATTGGAGACTTGTGGTCAGACCATACTTTTCCGAGCTTTCTAGCTTGACGACCATCGAGAGGTTTGAATATACTCACAGCAGCCTTGCTGACCTCTTACTCTCCCTCTCACTGCAGCCATCAAACATGCTTGCCCTCTTCACCCATAAACTCCTGCGCTTGGTTCCACCTCACGCTTCGCTTGCACCATGGACCACAGATTTATGCAGGTTATACAAACAGCTTGGAGCTGATTGTAATGTATCACCCTGTAAAGTCTCTCTTTGGTGCTCTTTGTCTCACTCACTTTGACTGGTTTATAGTCAGGCAGGATGTTTTCCTTTAAACTAATAGTTTAACATTCCAGGGAATACCCTTATTTTTGCTTCCCACTACAGAGTTATATCAGAAGATTGACACCATTCTCCCATTTGTGTGTTTAATATGTCTGAGAAGATTGGTGGAGTGCTCCTGAGCAAAGTCCTTTACCATCACTGGCTTGATTAACATCTAAAAACAGGTCAGATTGTATGTGCCAAATTAGTTCTCCAGCCTCAAACATAAAAAAAATAAAAAAAACAGGTCAAGGACAGGAACACCGCTTCATTCAGCTTTTACTTTTTGTATACAGCTTAATGAGCAAGTTGCTGGTTAAATATAATATTTCAAAGTTTTCAAGAAAACTTATTAACAGTGTCAGGAGTGTAGCGGGAGTGGCTGATTAGGAATTGGGACAGTTGGGCCAGTGTTCTGATGGAAAAATGGCTAAGTCATTATCATTAAGCAAATTAATCTGCTTTACATGTGCATGCTTATTGCAACCAAAAACTAACTACCACATCTAAAACTAAAGTTTTTTTTTCTTTTATTCATTCTTTGACATTTCATTAAAATCACTTTGAAGCAAATCAAATAGGTATAAAGGAGAAGGGGTGTCAGATGCTAGAAGCATGAGATGCCAGAGGGTGATGCGGCCAAATCTATGAATTTAACAAATATTTTTCCATTAAATGGACAAGAAATGGACTGAACACCTATGGTGAAGAAAAAGATAATGACTGCCAACTATTAACCAATAACTCTCTGTGTTTTTAAGTAAAATTTATTCAATTGAATAGGAAAATACCATTTTATTTTTGTATTTTCTAAGTATTCACTTATGAACTCCTATTTTAATCTAGCCAAAGCAATGGGTTTCAGGAAAATTCTTTCTTGCGAAAGTTCTGCAGGACAAGTTGGGTCATCGTGGATACAGGAAGTTAGAAATGTTCTCACACAGGACTTTTAGAAGAGATTAAATTTTACTTAGCTGGCAACAGTGCCAACAAAGTAACCACACTATGTCTCTACAACAGTGATTGTAACTCAGTTACTGTCAAACAAATGAATGCACTGAGAAACAGGAGTAGTGTGTGAGCAATAAGTGAGGAGCATTCAATGCTAAGCAAGGGATCTCTCTATTCTCGTGTCAGTTTAGATGTCCGTACTTCCTCTCAACTGCTGGATAAAACAACTACAAGATGTGGAGCTGCAGCCATCCAATTTTCCCCCACTCATTCACTCTTACCCTCATCCCCTTGTTTTTATGTTCTTTAATTTAGAGGCCACAAGGGCCACACCCTCGTCATCCAGCCAAGCCACCTCTTATTATAGACCTCAGGAAAATTCACATGTCGTATGTTCATTGGTACAAGGAGGGACTTTTTAAGATTTCCTCCTGCATCCTGGTACGGCACCTTGTGCACACATGATGGGCACGTTGGCACCCTGATTTTAACAGCTTGTTGTTTATTTAGTGAAATCACAGCCCTTTTCTTTTTTTTTTTCTGAATAAAGAAAATGGCTATGGAGCAAATCAGAAAGGAAACACAGCTGTTCTCTTGCCTAAATAAATAGAAACCTGCCACAGCCAGTTTAATATTCCATGCTGCACAGATGCAATATTTCATCACTTATCATAAAATCGCTTGTACACAGTCGTTGGCTTTAACAAGCTTTGATTTGAATGTTGGAGCTTGGTGAGGAATCTGGTCAGTATTATGGGCTTCCGCTAACGCAATCTTCCACTTGGAGAGCTAACATTCATTACACAGTGCAGCTGGTGACTGGGCAGGGTAGGTGGCTCTAAAATAGTGTTTTACTGTGCACAAACACACACATAACTGCTCTGACTCTAAGGCTGCCAAGCATGTGATTTCTCACTTTGAGAAAAGACAGAAAAAATGTAATACACTTGCTTTAAAGAAATGCATGGCATCTATTTCTCCTCTTGCCTCCTTTCTCTTCTGTCCTTCATCTTCCATTCCATTTCATTCCTCCTCTCCCTATCTGCCCTACCAGTGCCCCAGTACCAAGCAAAGAGAGTTGTATTTGTTTTTGCAGCAGTGGAGCTATTGGTCCCAGGATCTCTGGCTGTGTTCTGACTGGCCCACATCTGCCCTCCCAGCCTCACTGCTTGGTACCCGCCGTTATAAGAGCGCAGGGGAGTCTTAGATGCTGCTGGTCACTGATAAGGCAAGGCCAAAGTAACCCAGATGTTAAAACGTGGCTAAATGGGTGCAAGACTCATTCAGTCATCCACTACATTATCTGTATTCACACAGCTTATTTTAGTGAATTAATGATTCAGTTTTCCAAATGGATTTTGCGGTTGCTACATATTATTTTAAAAAATAATGGCAACTACCGCAAAAATGAAGCTATAAAAGGATAAGAACACATTTCTGATAGAGAGAGTAAACTTATTAGAAAAACTAAGAGGAACCCAACATTCTTGGCAATGAAGGAGGTCAGTCCATCATGGAAGCAGAGCGAGAACACCCGCTGCTTTGTACATCTGGGCTTTTTGACCACTGGCCACATTGTGAAGTCCCACCTGCAGTGTGTTTCATCATCTCTCTCAGCAAGTGTCTTAGCTTGGCCAAGTACACAGAGGCTTTGCTATGCACAGCCAGATGTCATTCTGGACTCTTGGGTTCAACAGGTGAATCCAAGAGATCGTGAATGGAAAAAAAGTCATGACTTTCCTGGATCTCGCCTGCTGTGTACTTTGTAAAGCTGCCTGAAGGTCATGCATGTGGAGAATCTTATATTCTGCCTTCATAGTATTTATTTACACAATGGAATTCAGTGTAATACATCACATCATGGAGTGCATTATGAGAAATAACCTGATGCGAAGGCTGGGCTATCTGTACCAACTGTTACATTCCTCTGCCTCTGCTTACTCCCTGTCCAACAGAAAGCAATAAAACATGCCCTCAATAACACTAATTAGCTCCAGAGACATTCCTTTTGGCCAGAAAGGAGTGAACATGGGTTTTTCTCCACACTTGTGTGCAAGCATGTACATACACATGCATGTATTTTTAGTCCGCTGGGAGTGTACACAGAAGCAAAATCTACAAAAAGAGAAAGGCATACAGTGTCAAGGACAGGCTGCATTCACAGAGGAAAGACTGGCCTTCAGCAGATACTTTGTAGGCCAAGCTATTTTTCTGGCTCTCATGTGAAAAGCCTCCTAAAAGATGGATGGGGAAACTGCTTCTGGTGTAAAATGCACACAGTGACAAATTAACTCATCGGTTTATAACAACTGACAAAATGTCCACATACAAATGTGTATGGCTGCGTGTTGTCTGTGAGAGCAAAAAGCAGTGAGAAATGAAGCAGACACAGGAATAGCTGTGTTTTGGGCTTTTAGAAAGTGTGTATGTGTGTGTATATGTGTGTCTATCTATGTGTGTATGTGAGAAGAGAGGTGGGGAGTGGAAAAACATACAAAAGAACTTGAGAAAGTGTTGAAATGTTTTATGTCTGGGAGCACAGAAGGTTTAAACCTCCAGAGGTGAGGGGCAGACCAGGAGGTTGGAGACTAAAAACCACACCACACTGCAGGGACCTGATGATACAAAACTAATTAAAACTAAGAGGCCAGCACTGATAATCAATATGGCTAGTTCAGGCGGATAAGCATAAATTTGGGATCAGATGATCCCATGTGTGGAACAGACTAAAAAACTGGACCAGACCTGATAGTAGAGGTCAAGTTGAGGGGACTTGTTAGACTGAAAAGATAAAGTTTCTCTGCACAGCTGCTTTGGCCTACAGACAGAAGAAAACATCTGTATTAACCTCAGCACCACAGGCAGCCCACTGTGGAGAGGAATGCAAGAGGCAATAGAAAGAAGGGTGGGGAGAGAATGAACGTGAGATATGAGTATGTTTTAAGACATATATATTTGAGCTAATCAGTAAAGAAAGACATGAAGAGATAATCTGGCATAACATTAGAGCAACATGCCTCAAGTGTGGCTATAGTGTAGCACAACTGCTTCTGAAATTGCAAAACTGGTGGCATGCTTCTGTCTGAAAGCCAAATCATTCAATATTTCCAAACTAAGTTGCCAGACATATATCTCTTCCTTTGTCTGCTCTTAATAATCTTGCAACTCGCCATAAAACAAAGCAGAAAAGAACTGAAAGACAACCGTGCAGCAGCTCCTATGAGTGCAGACAGATAGCCATGAATGTTGGAGGGCCAGGTGGTGCCCCAACAGGTCACCAAGGTAACACAGAAGAAAATTACCTGCTAGTGCTCTGAGTCACTCAGCACACCACATCTATGCAATACTTCTTCCTTCCCTTATCACAGCCTCAACTCACTAACATATAATCACAACCTTGACATGACCTATTTCAATGAGAAAGTGCATAATATCATAACTTTGTGTCAGACAGCTATAACTAACATAGTGCAGTGATGGGGGGGAAAGGAACTAGAGGAGCTTTGTTTGTTTACTACGTTTTAACCTGGGAAAAGGATTACATCTGGTGCTAATTAACAGCAGCAGAACACTGAACAATTAAATGCTCCCTGGTAGCACATGTTTTCCACTGGCTTGATATTTGTTCACAATTCAGATGCTTTTACTTAACGTCAATTCTGTGTACTCAAAGATACTGAAAAGATGACTCACATCATTACTGTTACAGGGGCAGAAACTCATCAACTTGAGGTTCAGTTACTATTAGACATTAACATGAGGATGCCAGATGACAGCCCTCGTCACAATAATAACCGTATTTCACTAATAAAAAATATTGATAGAATGCAGTAGATTAATGCAAAATTGCACAATTATCCTAAAAGCAAATTACCTGTTTAATTTTCCAATCACAAATGGACAGCAGATCTCTGATAAATTCAAACTTTGATTTTTCAAAATGTTAATATTTGATTCACTAATTGCACTGACTGAACTGCATCACTGTTACCCATTAACAAGATGAGAATTTTTGCATGTGTGGTGGAACAACTTTTGTTGCCTAATTAAGATTTTTGCCAACAGCTTTGACTTAAAAGACAAATCTGGTGATGCAGCTCATTTTTCATTGCCTACAAATCTCATAAATATGAACAAAAAGCATTTATGAGCTGGTACAGTTAGCATGTAGTTTTCGTGGAGTTAAATGCTGATAATGCCTCATGTTGTTCTACAATATCAAAAATGTAATTTTAGGAAATGTCTGAGAGGTAAAATAAATTTAACACATCCATGGGAATCAATGACCACAGAGTTGGAAAGTTTGGGGAAATCATTAAGATTTTGAAGACAGAGTTAAGTGTTGGAATTTGCTAACATGTAAAACAATGGATAACATCTAAAGTAGGTTTTCTCAATATTTTAGGCCAATGACAAGATAAAACCATGTCATCAATATTCCACGGAATCAATGTTTTAGAAAAAAATGTCTTCAAATTTTTTCTTTAACTCACAATCTTAGTTGTGTTCATCTATGAGGGGTTGCATGAGAACAGGGAAAACAAGGAAGCTGTGACTAACACACTGCGTGATAACATCTTACAGTAAAAGACTTGATCCCCCTCCCTCCCGCACACATACATACAAAAGTACAGGTGACAATGCTGCTTCTCAGTCAGTCATCCAGGATGCAAATAGCAGACATCAAACTCATAGCACTTTCCTGCTGCAGGGGAGGTGCAAGCACCCATTTCTGGTTGGACTTTATTAGTGTTTTTAGTGTCTCTTGGTTGGCAGAGGATGACAGCCGAGCCAAACATGGGAGTTTCATATAATTGCACTGCACAGGCACAAAGTAGTGGCCAAAAGCAATGGAAGCTGTGGCGTGTTAAGGAGGAAATGCTTTAATTGACAGTGGCTCAGGGCTAATGCTGCCAGAGACCAAGGGTACCACAGTAAATAATCATTACAGACAGACAGAGAGCAGTGGCCACCTTTAGAGAGTTATGCATTGTGTTAATTTGCTGGCGTGTCATTATGGCGTGTCCAGCACACACCCAGTGCTTGGGTGACCTGTGTTGCATGCAGCGCTGTGCATTCTGAATGTATGCTGTAAGCCATTTACACAGCTGGGCTTTTAAACTGCAGTGACTCAGTAGGAGGATGTCCCTGGCCAGGGGTCTGTCCCAAAACCCCACACCCACCCTGGCAAGCTGCACTGGACTCAAAGCAGTGCTCACACAAGCGAACAACACACTGCATCCACTGCTCTAGAGGGTGACAGTCAGCAAGGGAGAGAAAGGGTTCTTGAATTATTTTTACAAAGTAGTTATTTGATATTTCATATGTTCTATTAATTAGTTGAGCAGTGGACAGTAAGGGAACAAAAATATGGACCAGTGCATAAGGACAGGCCACTCTGGAAGTCTGACTTTAATGTACCTTTCGTCTGTAGTTATGGAGACATGCAAAGTTTTGAGGAACATTTTTAAATAAAAGCCACACTTGTATTGCTCTCAGACAACCTAAATAAGAAAACAAAAACCACAATGAGCAAATGTGGAAAGGAAGGAATTTAGAGCGGCAAGAGTCAACGCATTTGAAAGCCATCAATTTCATCTTCCTGTTTCCCTAATTTTCTTTCGTGTGAAAGGTAATGAAGCAGCAGACTGTATCATCTGCTCTTTTGAATCTAGCTGCTTGGACAATTATTTGATGGCATCAAACAGGACACAGGAACAAACTCAATGATGAAGCCCAGTGACATTTACAACTCGTGGCAGAATGCAATAACAAATGCCCAATTTATACCCTAATGAATGACATTTACAGGAATCTTGAATATGGGCCCTGAGAAAGAATCAACCTTTGCAAAAAGCCATTAGTAATTACATTAACCACAAGGACACTATGACTTACTTTCTACAAGACTTTTAATGTGTTAGATAAATATGTTCTCTCTGGCTGGTGTAACCCATCTTGGAGAGACCATTTAGGACCAAGTTTCTTTTGTCTTTCTAACTCAAAAGTACCCCACTACCTTCCCAGGCAACTGCAGCCTTGGCCCTTGACTTTGCGAGTCTCTGTGGTCAAATCCATCTGTGTCGCAGGCTGTTGAAAATAGTCACAATGCAGTAGCTCCCACAGTAATTACACAGTGCAGCAGAGCAACCAGTGTCACCTCCCTCTCTATTGCCAAGAGTCTCCAACAATGATCTTTCCAGGATTGAATGCAAACTTCAAAATTCAAGCTGAAATCCACACACACACAAAAAATCATTGGCTTAGAAAAATGTAACTACTATGCTTGCTCAGAATTTGATTTATTCTTTTCTTTGTCTTGCTGCAAATTAACACGCTGTCGCTACTCATCTGCTACAAAAATTTAACTGTTTTTATTCTGATTGAATTTAAGACAATTTAAGTGTTATGAGGAGTTTATTTATTCATGTGTATGAAACTCCCTTGTGATGTTTGCTTTTAGTTGCTTGTGACCGTCAACGAGAGCAGTAAGACAGAGACTTTGATTTCAATTAAAATGAATATTTGTTAACCTCAGTGACTCAGTGAACAACATTAAACAACTCACTGGAGTGAAGCGTATTCATCAACATTATGACTCAGTTTAAGGGCAAATTACTTTTAAACTGAGCTCAGATCAGCATTGAGTGGCATTGTTTTGTGGTTTATATGTCTACAGGGATGTCTCCAGATTAGAGCAATGGGAGGACCCAGTGCACTTTGAACCCACTCTGCTATTGACTTACTCATTCTTTAGATAACACATGGCTGACATATTGGCTGCTGGCTGGTCCTTCATCCACAGCTGAGTACCTGAACATTACTTGGTTGCACAGCTGTTGAACAAAGGGTGATGCTGGAATTTGACACTAGTGGCATTAGCTGCACCTAGGTGTATGTCAACATGGTTATTGTACTAGTCTTTTCCCTGTGTGCACACAGGTGTAACAGCAGGAAAATACATAATTTGCTCCTTGAGGTGAAGCAGCAAGTATAGTGTCACAATCATTTCTCTTCCACCCCTGAGTCATAGATATCATTTGACTTAGGAGTCCAAAAAACATCAGTTAGTAGCATAAAGTGTGGGGCCAGTTTTAACAGATCTTCTTTCTAGCAAAGACTTGACAGCAAAAGGTGTATGGAAACAAATAAAGCAGAGTAAAAAAAAAAACTAAACAAAACCCTGCATAATTCTAATTTCTTATAATCTGCCTCAGTTTATTTTTCTTAATATTATTTACTCTTGAGTCCCTTTCAATAGATTTTGAACGTAGAAAGCTTAATATAATGAAGAGCCTACCTAAATTCACAAAGCTCATGACCATATCTGCATCGTTCAAGAAGTTGTTGTCTTGCAGACTGGCTATCGGGGGGCCCTGGGTCGTGAAGACGGGCTTGTAGGGGTAGGAATATCGGTTGTCGTCCCCTTCTGTGGACATGGCGTTGTACAGGTCCAACATGAACATCGGAGCCGCATTGTGCTTCCCATGGAGGTGAGGTCGCGGCCGGTGCGGTAACCCCAAGATCGACAGAATCTCCCGTTGCATCTCTCTGCGCTCCTGGCTCTTCAGCCGACGGTGGATGAAACTGGAGTGGAACTCATTGTCCAAAGTAAAGTTCGTAAAAGCTGTATCCGCCAGAACGCAGTAGCTCCAAACCAAAAGCAAAGCGGGCGCACGTCTATCCAAAATCGGTGCCATGGTGCTCGCCGTGCGTAATTGCGCCCCGATCTGTTCACCGAAATTATGAAAATGTATCTAAAATGTATTTAATCAACAGATAGCCTGTCCTCGGAATCCAAAATCAGTCACAGACCCTCATGTTGAGGGAAGTGTCTCCAAACGAAACATCAATTTAATTTCAAAGTCCTTTTATTGATTGCTTTTCTGGGCGGATAGCGTTCGCTTGGACCTCGGTCCTCATACAAAAACATGTGCTCAAAAGCTACCTACTGTGGTGCAGCATGCAACTGCAGAGAGGAGGCTGTGAACAGACGGATTTCACTGAACAAGTTGTGAGGAGGCGCTGAGTGCTGGGAGGAGCAGGGGGAGGGAGGGAGGGAGGGAGGGAGGGAAAGAGGAATAGAGCGCGCGCATATGCCGTTTGTTGGAGATGGAGCGAGTATGGCTTTGTTACCGGCTGGAGAGGCTCGAGGCTACATGGTGCACATACAAAATGGGATTCGTGTTATGATCAGTTCTTTAAAAAGCACATTTCGACGTCACTTTCCCACAATTCCCTGGATCTGTGTGCCTGTGCAGATTCAGCAATGAAAGATATAATACAGCGACAATAGGGCATTAAGCCTGAGTGTTTTGATGGAAAACACACTTCACAATAGGGAGTAATTGCTTGTGTTAGCCACGGAATACTTCAATATCGTGGGAGAAGTTGAAACAAGCAGTCGCAACATTCCCACTATAATAGTTACTAATCTGCAGGTGCACTCCCTGAATACACAGGGTCATGTGGGTGTGAGACTTTAAACTCAGTGGTCCTTTGATGTCGAAAATACGGTGCTGCAGCACCACAACTGCAATTTCATACTGCATAACTGAAGATATCCAAGCTTACTATCCCCTTATAGAGCAGGAAGCTTGTGACAAAGGCAGCGGTGCACAGACAGAGCACAGACTGCAAAGGAGGGGTGCAGATGTTTGGCAGCTGCTTCATCTCCCCATCTACCCCCCTGGCACCAGCACCTCTTAAACACCACACTTTAATGGAACGCTCCTGACCCTCTTGCTCTGACACAAGCAGAGGGATTTCAGACGGCCCAAAAATGACTGTTTTATCTAGACAGAACTAACTGCTCAGGGAGTGGAGTTTTAAAGGCTCTGTAGTTGAGATGCTTTCAGGCTACAGTTTGCCAGATGATTTTTATGACAATAAAATTAGACTTCAATAGCACAGAGAGGCTGCCAGACAGCTTAAAGTATGATTGCAAACAGAGGGAGTAAAGGAGACTGAGTGTGTCTCGGGGTTTTCGACACTTAGCACACCTTCCTGCCCATTTAATGTGGTTATTCTCGTCTTCAAAGGCGTTCCACTCCTCTTTTTCCAATGACAGCTCAACATGGCTTAGAGCACAAGAGCTTACATATCCTGCCACTACCTATTTTGTATATCAAATCCTCTGTTTGCTTTTAACAGGCCTTTCAGTAGTAGCCTGTAACATATAAACATTTCTATCCGGTACTCAGATAGAATCAGCTAATGGCCATGGGCGTTTACATTACAGCAGTTTCCGACAGAGAACTTGAAAGGGTCCTGCTTACAACTATACATCTTCCTCTATTTCTCACTTTCTTTTCCCTTTCTCTAACTGCCTCACTCTCCTGCTTTCTTACCCATGCTGCAAGGTTGGTGAGGTCAAATCCCCCCTAGTGCTCTTCCAACAACCCCCCAGCTTCAAGCTCAGTTTGTGCCCAGAGAGGGGCTGACAATCCTAGACAGGACAAAAGGAACAGACCCACCTTTGTTTAGGCCTCCATGGGCCTGGTGACAGCCACAGTAAACAGTGGGCACAAGCTGAGGCCAGACTGGGTGAGCTGCACTGAGGGGCCTTTGACAAGGGGAACCAAAGCAGAAAGGCAGAAAAAACACAATTTGAAAGGTCTGTCTTTGATGCACATAGGATAAAGCTACCAAAAGAATAGCCAAGATTTTTTTTCCCCCCCAAACTATGTCACCCTGAATTACATAGTTTGAGAAGCACAAGCAAGACAACCAGCGACACACATTGTCATGGCTTGTACCAAAACATGGTTAAGTTAATTTCTAAAAACGAGTGTTAACACTTCTGCCAGATGTAAACCTACATGAACCGTTTGAGGACAAAACTGTGATGAAGTGCATCAGGAATTGCACTATAAGAGTTAAAAACTGAAATCACAAGCTCATTATGCTCACTTGTTTCTCCTTGTTCTGTATTTGGGTGTTTTTTTTTTCTTTAATTCAGCACAGACTTAACATTTTGCCTGAAGCAATTTGACTGCACATTCACATGCCTTACTATGATCTAAGTCAGTGTGAGCAAATACAGCCCTCTCCACCACACTCTAACAGGTTGGAGCATGATGCGAAGCTCCAAAGAAGACCACACAGTAGTGCAGTAAAACATCCCTGGAAACTCTTTCACACCCCCGTAATGCTGTCATCTGTTCATCATATTGTTCTCTTTTTCTCCTTTTTTTATCCACTGTGAGAGTCGGTACTCTTCCTGTCCGCTTGGTTAACTTTATTTAGGAGCGCGAAGCATGTGGTCAGAGGTCAGATTAATATTTATTTCATGTGTTGCCTCACAGAGCAGCAGGCAGTAGTTCTTTGAAGACTTGTGGATGCAGAGAGGTGGATGAGGTTTGAAGAAGGGGGGGATCTGACCAAGCAAACCCACAGACGTTACAGTGAATTTTTTTCAAGGTAGACTAACCCTCAAATGAAGCAGTATGAGGTCGGGGTGCAAGGACGTCAATGGAAGGGGAGGCACATATTTTTTCTCCTTCACATCTCCCTGTCCTGCCCTCCTTGTCTACGTTTTTTGGCGTAACCCCACTGTGAGCAGTTCACAAACTGACGGCCTGTTAAAACAGCCTAACCAGGTGGAGCTGAGCTATTGCAAATGTTCCCCTTCTGGTGTCTCACACTTCCAGGGGCCTCATGAACATATGAGACACAGCTGTGAGACAGGCAGAAGAAAAGAGAGGGGGTGGATATAGGAAACAGCTTTGAGAAAGCTCACATCGTGGAGCCCATTTAGGTTTCGGGTTTGATTACCTTTTCTTTTTTAAATCTGGATCCAGTTAGAAATTATTGATATTTTTTCTTTTAAAGTTGCATGTCTTCAAGCAATAAAACTGTCTTCTAATGTAAAAAAAAAAAAAGAAAGAAAGAATATGGTGCCAATTGCTACCCAACAGTTGTGCCTTTCTTTCCATGAGATGTCCATAATTAGTTTTGAAATTGCTGCAGCAAATAAGTTCCATCACGTCAGTATTACCTGTAAGGATAATCTAGTAAGAAATAGAAGATCATCTTATATGAAATATTGCACCTTGCAAGTCTTATTGTCATCACTCACTACTTACTTTTGCCAGTATGAGGTATGTCCTGTCAGCTCTGTGTTTGTCTGCAACTGGATATGGCACTTGGGAACACCAAAGTTGCTTGGATCTGATTTATAGCTCTCAGCAGTCCAGCCAGACCCATCAGTTATAGTTGGTGTTACTGACAGTCAGTGACACCATTTTAGTTAAACTTTCCATAATGCCCGGCTTAGTACCGCTTATCCATCGCAGGATGTTATCACTCATGCACTCTGTCACTTGTGTCATCAGCACAGAGTCTGGGTTTCGCACTGTGCTGCTCTCCTCGCTCAGCCACATACTTATCAGTATCCATTACTGAGGTGTGTGGGCCTGATAAAGCTCTAGTAAGTTTCATGCAGCTGTAGGCACAGGTCCCATTAAGATTCCAGTTGATGTAGCGTGAGGCCTTGCCCCTTTGACTCTTGCTCTCATCACCCCATAAGGCTATGCTACTCTGTCAATCAGAGAGGACACTAGATAATCAGTCACTCTTTCTTTAGGGGATGCTGGTCTGAGGGGCCATTAGAGACATGGCGGCATAGCCAGACTGGCCATGGCCAAAAACTGATGAGAAACAGAGAAGCAGGAGAGCCTGAGGTAGAAAGTGTGTGTGTGTGTGTGTGTGTGTGTGTGTGTGTGTGTGTGTGTGTGTGTGTGTGTGTGTGTGTGTGTGTGT
>JBBBVU010000014.1:8493152-8512329 GCA_037177055.1 Atherinosoma microstoma
TTAGAGACGTTTGGTTCCAGTTAGAGACGTTTGGTTCCTCCAGAGACGTTTGGTTCCAGTTAGAGACGTTTGGTTCCTCCAGAGACGTTTGGTTCCAGTTGGAGACGTTTGGTTCCAGTTAGAGACGATCAGGTCCAGGTTCTGGTCCAGGTTCTGGTCCTGTAGGGGGTCCAGGTTCTGGTCCAGGTTCCTGTCCTGTAGGGGGTCCAGGTTCTGGTCCAGGTTCTGGTCCAGGTGTTGACCAGCTGCTCTGCTTGGTTTCCAGTAAACACATGAACGCTTTCATCGAGGACATTCTGACCCGGATCCAGGACCTGCTGGAGTTGGCCCCCCCTGTAAGTCCCCCATGTCCCCCCCTCCCACCCTGCACAAACACTCATCCCGAGACAAGCACATGACTCGTTGCACTCTGTCTCCTCAGGTTAGGGCCTTGGACTCGACGCAAATCTCTCTCAGCCCGAAGGAACAGCAGGGGTCCCGGGCTTTCTGGAAGAGAAGAAAAAAGGACCCCGACAACCTGTGGTCTTCCACATATTAAGATTGTTTTCAGTTTGAGTGAGGGGTTCCTCGTCATCACTGAAAGATAGCAATTACACAGAAATTAAGAGTCATTACATCGGAAGCAGCCTGTCAAAGCCAGTCAGGGGAAAGGAAGACCTTTGGTAAAGCTGCACATTAGGAAATATTCAGGGTCAGGTCAGGGGCATGGACCTCTTCTCTTTAGATTCTGGCTCACACACACTCTGACCAGGCCTTCACACTGTGAAAGAAAGACCACAGTGCCTCTGCAAAAACACACAGCATGCCTGCTAACAACTCTAAAAAGGTGGGGACTCTGGATGACCTAATAGTTTTAGAATCTCAGCATATTTCATTGTTTCAACAATGAAGCACCATGACTACCACATGTCAACAAAGACACGTAAAAACAGATTTTGTAGGGTTGTTGATGAAGACATATGAGCAAAGCCTCCAGCATGTCGTACACATTTCATTTCACGTTAATGTTTAGAGCTCAAAACAGCTGGAATTAGTAAATAAACAGCTGATACAGAAAACTGAACTTATATCAAAAGAGTGAGATGCATTATAACCTCTCACAGAACCCCCTAAAACACATGTTGGTCTGCATTATCATTACACACATCCATCATTTAAATGATACTTAAAATCCCTTCCACATGGCTAAAAGAAACAATACACATTCATTATCTCACAGATTCTAACCACAGCCAATTAAACCTCTGCCCTCCCCTCAGAAACCAACATACACATAAATAGAAACACACACATGTAGACACATCTTTAGACAACAGCGAGCTCAGAGAAAAAGTCTCAATCCCGAGAGCTAAGGTGGTAATGGGGATTTCTCTTTACAATATCAGCAAAAGCTTACTACCTTACACCAGTGAGGTGCTAACTGGCCCACACACTTTCCTGACTCTTGTAAACGGACAGAGCCTGTAATTATATACTGGCCTTAAGCTTCTCTCAGTAACTTACTAGCTCATGAGTAAATAATAAAGATGTTATTTCATACACACTGTATGGGTCTTTGTAAAAGTGAAACATTTGATATAGGCTACCTTTATCTCTCCCAGTCGGTCACAGTGGATGATATTTTTAAAACTCCATGATCATTGACTGGACATTGTCGTATGGTCTATAAATATCATCAGGCCTCACTGGAGTGAAGTAGGTTTCTGCAGAGGCTGATTTGAGTCTCTAAATTCTCACTTGGAGTGACTGCGTCTGATTGAATGTCTCTCTGTGTTTGGTGATGAACTAGGAACAGCTCCAGCCCCATCCCATCACGACCCTGCATTTGAATTATCCTGTTATCACAAGAAAACGGTGTTGACAAAAGAAAAAAGTGTGGTGGGGAAACATGCCGGTACAGCTGCTCTGTAAGTTAGTCAGTTTTTTTTAGATCAGGTCTTCTATCTGACTAGAAGGAAGATAATGTTAGAAACAGTACACCTGATTTTTGTAGGTGTAATATAACTTTTTTAATCCATATTTTAAAAATGACTGACTGCTCAACACGATTGTTTTCCTCTGAGCGAGAAATCACTAGTTACTGTAGCAGACACACAGCAGTTATAAGTCATACTGAAAGCAGCTGGCAGGTGTGTTGCAGCAGGGACACCATGAAAACCTACAGGACACCGACTCTGGAGGACCAGGATTGAGGATCCCTGACATACGTCATAGTCAATGAATGGCAGCTGCGTTGAACGCGCGACTGGCGCGAGATTTCCATTCGATGTTTTTCGCGGGAATCTCCATCAGGAAAAGCGATTGTGGGTATAAAATAGACTACATGATGCGGTCCTACGCAGCTCAGCTGTTTTCTGAAATTGACAAGCTTCGAGTTGAGCTAAGCAATGCGGAGGTCATGGCAGTCAGCCAGCTTGCTGAAAAAGACATCAGTCAGTAAGTTTACAGCCACTTTGCCTGCTGATGCCTAGCATAAAGTAGCAGTGGTCATCGTGGTCGTTTGAGGGTTTCTCGAAGCAGTGAAGCTAATGGAAGTGAAATGTCAGCGGCATAGTTAATCACGATTGATTGAATCAACAAAAAATCAGTTGACGCTACTTATACTTTTATTGTTGGTCACAGTTAGCCAGCTTTATGTAAAAAATCTCTGTGAGATGTTTGCGTTTTGTTTCATTGCAACATTATTTCATAACAGTGTTATCCTGCTGCTGTTAAAGGTGGGTGGGTGTTAAATTGGTACGGAATTTATTCTGTCGTGTTTGTAATAAAACAGTAGTCACAGTAAACAATAAACAAAACCTTTGCGCAAACCTTACATTTTTCTGTCCATAAAAAAAGCTGTATACCACTTTTACAGAAAATGACCAAATCACGTCTAAAAAATGAATAACCTAATTAAGTTTAAAATATAATTATGGCAGCATCTATTAAAGCTAAAAAATATATTTATGAAAACCATACATGTATGAGGATATGTATATGGATGTGTGTATCCATACACATACCCAGTATCATGTCTGCCCACATGAGTTGAGACATAGACTTTATATAATATATTCATGTATTTGTATAAAAATGTGGGTATATCATACATGAATTGATTTTGGCGTTTGTGACATGATGAATTAATGTGTATTTATAAATATGTGTCTGTATGTGTGTGTATATGTGTATAGATGTTTGATTTTATTGACAAACGGACCCCAGGAAGGATAGTTAGGCTATTGGGGATCAGAAATAAAGATAAACAAATGATAATAAACAAAAGGGGGGAAATGTGTTTTTGTTGTAGCATATTTATCATTGGTAGTATACACAATCAGCTCAAAGTCTTTAAATAATTAATGATAATAATCTTAATCCTTATTGGGAAATTCAGCTCTGTTCTCTAGAATTGCTAGTAGCCATGTTTTGGTGCCTGGGGAGCAGTTTGGAGGGGTTAAGGGCCTTGCTCAAGGCCCCACAGGGGTTCAACCCAGGTTCTCTAGACCCAAGCCCACCTCTGTAACCAAAGGTTATATGAAAGGTTATATAAACTTAGCACAAAAAATAAGGAAATTTGTGCTTGGATTATTTATTGCTCCTCCTTTTAATAATAATTATTTTTTTAATTATATGTGATTAGAAAGCCTGATTAGTTACCTTTACAACGAGATATAACTTGTAAGGATTATTACTCTGTGGAATGAGCAACACAGTTAAACATATGGGTGGTGATTGATTGTGTCTGCTATGGCGTCATTTTCACAGATTTTTTTTTTCTTTTCTTCACAGCGGTGAAATTTTGAGCCGCATTGAAAGTGTAATCTTTGGAACAGTAACCAGTCTGTCCATAAACGAAGCCCCTGTCCTGGTACTGCCCAACCGATCCAGCTGGGCCAATATCAGGTAACTTGATTTAAACACATTGTTTGGATTTTCTCTCCACTGTGAACACAGTAGTCATTTTACACACACTGTGTGGGATCCAATGTAAGCCACTCGGCTTTTCAAAGATAAACACAAGGATTCATTTTGCGTGAAGAAGTAAATAAACATATACTTTCAATGTTTTTGTGGGAGGTCAGGCCACACAAGATGATTAGAATTCTGTTTAATTTCCTTAAAGAGGAAATACACACTTTAGCTGTGGCTGGATTTACATAAGGGATACTTCAGGCAAACAACAGGAAAGCCAGTTGGTTGAAAAGGATGTAAAACTTTCAGCTATGGTTCAGAAAGACTGAAGCTACAATGCCTTCCTCCTGCTTAAAATATGGCCTTGTCATAAGGAATTTAAAAGCAGTGGGCTTGCATATGCAAGCACATAAAGGTATAAAAGGCTTTAAAATTACCGGGATGTGCAGACCTTATGCTCAGAACAAGGAGGAGTGTCTGCTCTTTATGGATCAAACTTTACCAGAGCTTTAGATACATAATGGGCCAAATTTTTCAAATCTAAACAGATTTTGCTGATGAATCAACAAGATGAAATAAAGAGGATCCTGTTTGCAGGTAGCCCTCGGGGTGCTGAAAATGTTAGCATTCTGGTGGGACTTAAGATCCAGAACTGTAAAGGAAGCTTCAGCGCGCACACACAGTATGTGTAAATGCTTTTCACGATCTCTTTACATGCTTTGTTTCCACATGAAGTTTTGACAGTGCCGTCGGGCTTCAGATGAGCTCAGAACATTCTGTCACCACCGTTCGGAGCGACTGTCCTTCATCAGTTACTAAATTTGGTGAGAAATTACCCCAACCTCTTATTTGTGCCCTTAGCTTCATATTTGACTTTTCTGTTCCTTTTGAGTCCAAAAAAAAAAGAATCTTTCCAGCTGCATAGTTCGTCATGTGGCTTTAATTTGTATTTGTTATGAACGTACGCATAAACTGCACAAAAGGCAGTAAAAGTCAGTCTTAGTTTTAGGTGACAAATTGGCAGCGACAGAACATGTTGAAAGAGGCTTTTAAGGATCAGTTCACCACATGGACAAGAGCCGACTATATTTCTTTCCTTTCTCCTCCAGCCTTTTATGAAACTCGATCTACCGCTGATGATTTAAGTTAAGCGTTGATGAGAAAATACATTTTCATATCTTTGTTTCTCTGTTTTCAAGCGCAAATTCTCAAGATTCTCTCGGTCATCTACAGACTCGTGCAGAGCAACTCTTATGCAACGAAAAGGTCATCAGTCATTAATGCAGGTTTCACTCCAGCCAAATAAGTCATCTTCTCTCTCTGAAATGTTCCCCCCTTGATGTTTGCTTCCACAGAGATATCTATTACAACAACACACAGCTGTTTGGTTCCCAGAAAACTGTGGACAGTATAGTAGATGACATCTCCTGCATGCTGAAGGTTCCTCGCAGATCCCTACATGTGGTAAGCATGCGCATCCATGTTAATCTGTAGAATAGTAGAATTCCTTTGTATATTACTTCAGATCCCACACATGAAAATGGTTAGTTTAGTCTGGTATTTTATTTTTGCTCTGCTTCATATCTCAGGAAACACCTGTGGAGTAAATATGGTTTTAATGATCAAACAAACATGGAGTTAATGTAGAATTCAAAGAGCCTGTGTTTGAAAATATGCGTGTGATACTATGTGTTAAAGTGTGTGTGTGCGCTTGTGTGTGTGTATCACTAGTTGGCCACATCCAAAGGCTTAATCTCAGGTGATCTGAGTTATCTGGAGGAGGACGGCACGAGGATTGACTGCCGCTCCAGCTCTGTTGTAAGTTTCACCAACAATTTAAAAACTTAGTCCCCCGGCTGAAGAAGTATTACTCTGACTACCGTTAAAAAAAATTTTCATCATCTTGAAGTTTAAAGGCTTGAGCTAATGGGTTAGGGAATACCTCTGCCAATGTGTCACCTGAAGTTTTCAGCAACGGCAGGTGGACAAGCTGTTTTTATATACAGTTTGCAGCTAAATGTCACCATGAGCAAATTATACACAGCTGACTTAACAATATGTATGGCTTATAATGTCATCTGTGCATTAAAATTGGAAGGAAAATAAACCAACAAAACAAAAACCATCCATTAAACTAAGACTAAGAGGAAATTGCTCTTCCTGGATGAACTCACTTTAAACCGATGGCGCATGTCCAGAAGTTACTGAAGTCAAGAACCAGTCGGCATGTTTGTGTCCATTGCCATTGTAAAATGTTGACCATGAAAACGGCATGATACGTGCTGAATAAAAGCTCAGTAATGTTATTAATTCATGCAAATTAATGTAGGAAATGAATCTCCACTTCCAACTGTCTGCTCACTGGGGTCATGCTTTTCTATTGCAGTAAAATAAAGAGAATGTAAACAAGATAGAAATGTGGAGCATCCTCGTAATCAGTGATGAAACAAGGTGAACCTTCATGTTTTGCATGGGAATACGCAGGAACTGAAGAACGATGTCACAAATGCTTATCTGTCTACACCTTTTGTTGTAAATGTATGTAGCAGGACTTTTATTAACCCCATGTGTCGAACATAAATCCAGCTCCAAACTCTAAGGTAACCCAAGCAGACCTCGTGGACAGCATTCTTTTCTACAGAAAGTTTTGGCTTGAATCCACAATCCACAACACGTACAAAAAGATGTCTTACCTTTTTTTTTAAAGTACATTTTTGAATAACCTCATTTGTTGCAGTTGGCCTCCATGCTGCTTCTTTTTGTGCCTCATTGCCACCTTTTATAGCACACATCTGTCATCAGCTCACTATATGGTCTCCAGTAGTTGACAAAAATGTGTCTCATATACTTTTAGGACATTTTAGTTGAATATGTCATGTGTGCAGGACTCTGATGTGTCAACATATCCATAGGATACTTTGATGTCAGCCAAACCAACTTGGTTATGCAATAATAAAACTTCTTTTGTTTTCAGGCTGTTTCAGTTTCATCAAACATTGGTGGGATTCGGAGTATCCTTTGTGCATGTTTTCAAAGATTATGCATTCTTTTCCTTTTGCTACTCGTACTTCCATCCAAGGTGTGTCTTCTAGAGAAAAAGTCTGAATGAGCTTTCCTTGACCACATTTCAGACATTGTATCATCAGCTAAATTTGTTTTGATCGTTGAGAAGGATGCAACATTTCAGAGACTGCTGGATGACGACTTCTGCTCAAAGCTCTCTCCCTGCATCATAATCACAGTTTGTTCTTTCAAACCACTGCTTGAAGATGACGTTGATATCGTGTCTTCTTAGAATGAGCAGTACTGCATGCATGTTTTTTTTTTTTGCATTAGGGTAAAGGCGTGCCAGATGTGAACAGCAGGTTGATGGTGAAAAAACTTCGGGATGTCCTGCAGATCCCCATCTTCGCTCTTGTGGATGCTGACCCTCATGGTACAAATCATTTGCCTGAATGCAAATGGGTTTAACTCTCATGCATACTCGCATAGTTTAACACGTGTATCAGCACTCGACTCCTCTTTTATCTCCACACACACACACACACACACACAGCAGGGTTGCATGTCCTACTAAGCCAACACATTAGCACCTGTCTTGCACGTCATGGTGGCTCCATTGTGGCTTTTATTCCCACTGGCGTGATCCCGTTCAAGCGGGATGACTCTGTTTCCATCAGTTTCCATACCTCAAAGATTTTATCCCCATCACACGAGACACATATGTAATGCTTTACTTTGTTCTAAGCTCTGTTACACATCTCAAAGGATAATTGCTCTGGTATGTTGGTGATTGCAGCGTGTCTGTGTTTCTGTCTCTGTCTGATTTTCTCAGGCATTGAGATTATGTGTATCTACAAGTATGGATCTGTGGTGAGTCCTTCAATGGAAGTTTATTTCTGTGCTCTATATTACCCAGTAGGGCCTGTTCTGTGTCTTTCTGTTAGTAATATGTAATTATGATGCCACTTCCTTTTTTAATTTTAAGTTGAAAAATAAAGAAAAGGGCTAACCATGCATCTCTGAGTTTCAAACTAACATGGGATGGAGTTTATGTTGTAACATCCGTCTGGATCTCTGCTGTGTTTGTGTAACCATTGCTGTCTTAATTAACTTCATTGTGAACATGTAATGAGCATAACCACACTATGAAGGTGCAGTCCTGATTATCTTTGTGTTTATTGGAGATTTTGTGTAAAAGCGTTTTGTGTGACTGGGTGTGTATGTGGGTTTTTCCACAGGCAATGTCATTTGAGGCCCACAGTCTGACAGTCCCCAGCGTTATGTGGCTAGGCCTCCTCCCCTCTGACCTGCAGAGGTTTGGACTCAACATTCGCTACTTCCTACTTCCTCCTCCTGCCTCTAATTGGGATTATATTCTGGGGACACTTGGATTGTTTGTTTTGGTTTCTGTTGCTGTTGCCCTGGCTTTTTCTTTTTTCTTTCAAGGAGCTGCATTTGAAGGCATATTGGGTTTTAAGTATACATCCTCTTGGACAAACTCAGTGAAAAGAGCATTTTGACATACATTTAATTGTAGTCTGCACTGTTTTTCTTTTGTGCTCCTTCCTAAGTGCAAACAAAACTCCTCTCTGAGAGAATGCCTTGAAAATGGGAAGAAATGTTTGGCACAGACAACATCCATTACCAAAACTAACTGCATGCTGCTGCCATTTTTAAGAAGTATATAATGAAATCAAAATGTATTTCTTTAGGTTGAGGGTCCCCAAAGATTCCTTTATTCCCCTCACCAAGAGAGATAAAAGCAAACTCGACAGCCTGAGAAAGCGGCCATACTTAACCAGCCAGCCGGAGTGGCAGAAAGAGGTGAGCAAACTCTGGTTTCTGATACAGAAGATACAAACTAACCACAGTAGCTATTAAACACCTGATGACTTAAGCTTGTTTGCATAACTTCCTCTTGCATGCCCTTTACAACGCTACATTTGCTCTTGTAGATGGATCTGATGCAGCAGAGTAAGATCAAGGCTGAAATACAGTCCCTCGCAGCCATTGCTCCTGACTTCCTCACCACCATCTACCTGCCCAATAAGCTGCGCTGTGGAGGCTGGGTGTGACCCCCTTGCCTGCACTCAGTGGAATAACAAGTGCACTGCAGAATTTACTTTACCAAACAGGATCTTTTATACAGTTTTGATTCTCACACTGAATCTAGAAAATGAAGTTAAACGTTTGAATCGTTTGTAAGTTGATTTATACGTCTCTTCTATTGTTTTACTATTTACCTGTTTCAGAAAATGAAGGCTACATTAAAACCTTTCTGATGTGGTTGACAAGACAAGGCAGCTGTTTGGTCTTTTTATCCTCATTGATGTCACAAATCAAATAGTACACAGTTTAATGCAAAAATTAGTGTTGTGAGTTCACATATAATCAAGACCCACACTGCAGTTCATTGTATAATCTGTTTTCTGGTGTGCAGTGAGTCAAAGGATTTCTAGTCTCCCCAAGGAACAAAGGTAAATAACAGCTCTGTCAATAATGCCTTGGAACAATCTGTAGACATATTCAGGGTTAGAAAAGTATTGGAATTCCTTTCAAATATGTATATTAACATTGTGGCCAAACTAAGTAAATATACTTAACATTAAATGTAGTACAATGAACATTGTTCATTGTACTATATTTATAATTGAAAATATATAATTTAATAGATTTGACAGGCTAAGGCTTTCAAATTTATTAAATATTTTTTGGCCTGGCAGTTTGAGAAATGAATATGCTTGAGAGAAGTAGCAAACTCTTAGATTGGCCATTGTTAATGAAAGCAGGATATCACTGGGTGGTTTTGTGGAGGTCAAATATATTTGAGATACTCTGTTCAGAAAGTTGTTCCAATGCAGAGCATCATGGTTTTAAAGGGATAAAAGGCTTATGTTTTGGGATTAATAAATTAATTAATTAGTAACAACTACATGAATGAGTCATAACATTTATTGATGTCAGAACAGCTGTTTAAAAAAATATTTGGGCTGCATTTAATTAGATTTTATATATTGGAAGTTTGTAGCCTAATTCAAGAACAAAGTGACACTTTGGTTATAGCTAATACAGAGTTGATCAAAATATTTTGAGAGAAACATCTTTTGCATTTTTGTTTTGTTCAAGTAATCTAAGTTGGGGAGAATGGCGCCACCTAATGGTGGCTTTACAATGAACTGAGCAGCAGATGAACAGGATACATTTTCAGTATAGCATTAACATTGTCTGGATGTGTTATGACTATTGTTACCCTATTGTAGGGGGGTTAGGTCAATAAAAATTATTTTGTGCTGATTTTTTTTCTTTCTTTTTTGAAAATGTTGTTTAAACAAATAATTTCACTGGTGTGCACTTATTGAGCTGTTCTAAACTCAGTGTATATAATTGTATCCGACATCCTGCGCCACAAGAAGTAACTTTAGCAAAGCAAACAGCTGTAATTTCATGAGCGCCACTGCATAGATGCGTGCATTTGAATGAAAGGCATCCCGTACCAACATGGCAACCTGTGCTGACGTACAGTTTCTCCTCTCAACGTCACGTGACTCTGCTTTCGCAACACCATATGTAACTGTAATTTCTCCATCTGGAGTTTCTTCGAGGTGAAAGAAAGCCGATTCAACCACACCTTAGGCACCAGGTAGGTTAAATTTAAGAAATAAATGACAGGATATGACAGAAATAGTTTGTATGCCTATGGAATGATTACGTATCTATTTATTTGTTTTCATAATAATTTCACCACTAATCCCTTGAAGGACCAATATAAAATAATCTTTAAAAACAAAATACGTTGTGTAAATTTGATCTAAAAACAATCGTGATTACTTATTTGTACTTGAGACATGTTACATGTTGTCTATATTACACATTTACACTTACATAAATCTAAAATGGGGCATATACATTTATTTGCCATGGCAAGAATCACTGAAAAGCCAACAGTAAACGTTTTAAGTGAAAAACAACTGAGTGCTGTGGAACAACCAACTTTTCAGGCACCTAATATGTGCAATATTAGGTGCTTGAAAAAAGCAGCATGTAAAATAAAAATGGGTGATTGTGAATTGCAGTTCTGTTAAGCAATTTACACCTTAGGTGCACTTGATGTGTATTCATTGATCATTGTAAGACAAATTACTAGGTCAAGGACACTCGCCTTAAAGCAGTTTCTCTCTAGAAATAATGTAATTGTGATAACATTGACAGTTAAAAAGTGGTAACCATACATTGTTTAGGAATATATGTTAAAGTAGCTGATGATCATGTTATTACATGTGAACAGCAGAGCCAGAGGATTCTTTACTCTTTATGTTGGGTAAGACCAAATCGTTGTTATAGTAAGACAGACAGGTCCTCAAGAAGCCCTCCCTTTCAGCTTGTCAGTGACAGCTGGCTCCAGAGTGAGTTAATTTAGTTTCTTGGGTTGGAGGATGATTTTGTCTCAGTTTTTATATACTATAACGAAGTTAGCCATTTTTCCCTAAAGGCCATGTCTCCTCTGTTGTATGAAAGGAAGCAGAAACATGTTCAGACAAATAGAAACTGATAAAGATAGATAAAGGTAGCTTGCATGTTGTGATTGTGCCTTTACCTGCAGTATTTAGCATTTTTCTTATATTTCTTGGTCACACTCCTGATGTTGTGTGTATTTACTTGTTACTAGTGCTCATCAACAGTTGCCAGGATCATGTTGCTCAGTGTCTGACCTTTAAAGAGTGTTTGTTTGAGCTCCTGCTACTTGCCTCATTTTTTATTTGTAATCCCTCTGTTTTAGGTAAAGTTTATCTCCTATGGACGCAGTGATCCGCAGATGCCCTTTCTTGACTGTTGTGCCCAGTGTTTTCCTCCACCTGGCTGGGAGGTCATCTCTGGTTAGCTATGCCCAACGGTGCCCTGTGATGATGGACCTGGCCTCCCGACCTCTGGCGAGAGCCCTGTCAACGTCAGCTTTTAAATCCAAGGGCACTAAAACAAATGATGGTCAGTTGTATGCCAACAATAACAAGACATTGTAAGCAAAGAAGTGAGCTGTATGATGCTTTGTGATCTGACCTCAGTAATCTGAGATTTGACTGCTGTGCTCTATAGATCAAACAAATAAAGTCAAGTTGCCCCCGGGTCACACCACACCACCTGCTGGCCAGGCTGTAGGCTCCAAATGTCCTTTCCTGGCTGCAGAGATGGTGCAGAAAAACAACAGCGTGGTAAGAGAGGCCAGGTTGGAGCTGCAAGAGGATGTCCAGGAGATATACTCCTCCCGTACAGGTGAGAAGATACTGACACACCTTTTACCAGATATCTATTGGTGGTTATATAAGTTGAAAAGGTATTTGTTTTGAACAAACATTCTCTAATGACATTCAAAGTGTTTGTAGCACAATAACTTTATTTTTTAATAGGGAAGACTGGTGTAGATGCATCTGCTGAGGATCTGTTTGAAGTAAACAAAGCCAATGAAGGGGCTTCGAAAAACCTCAAACCTACATCCTCGAAAGCATCTCCGCTACTAAATGACAATCTACCTAAAAGTAGGCTAAATGAACTTAAATTCTCAAAAAGTGCATGAAATGAATTTTGAAGCTTTAAAACCATCATCCTGTTATTTCTTTCTTTTTCTTTTCTTTGTCATATTCTCACAGCTGCCGCGTTTCGGTACGACCGATTTTTTGAGAAGAAGATTGAAAGCAAGAAAACAGACCACACGTACAGGGTTTTTAAGACAGTGAACCGCCGTGCTGCCTTGTTTCCCTTGGCGGACGACTATTCAGAGTCTCTTCAGGTAAAGAGAAACGTGTCAGTGTGGTGCAGCAACGACTACCTTGGTATGAGTCGTCACCCCAAAGTTACCAAGGCTATCATGTGAGTAGACCGCACTGATCAGCTGTCACACATTACTCTTGTTAGCACTTTTTCTGGCATAATTCTCATAACCATTCTTTTTTTTTTCTTTTTAGTGATACTGTGTGGAAGCATGGGGCTGGTGCAGGGGGAACACGAAACATCTCAGGAACAAGCAAATTCCATGTGGAACTTGAATATGAGTTAGCTGACCTGCATGACAAGGATGCAGCATTGCTCTTCACTTCCTGTTTTGTTGCTAATGATTCCACATTATTTACTCTGGCTAAAATACTCCCAGGTACTTGTGTTACTTATATGTTTTAAAACGCAGACCTTTTATTTGATACAAAATGATCATCTATTTGCACACACGTTTTCTGAGTCATGCTGAAAACTAATGAATAACATAGAGGAGCTAACATTTCGATTCTTTTGCTTTTTCTTAAAGGCTGTGAAATCTACTCTGATGCTGGTAACCATGCCTCAATGATTCAGGGTATAAGAAACAGTGGAGTCAAGAAGTTTATATTCCGTCACAATGATGTCAGCCACCTGCAAGAGCTGCTTGAGAAGTCAGATCCATCCACTCCAAAGATTGTTGCCTTTGAGACGGTGCATTCAATGGATGGTAAGTGCACAGCCCTACCACTAAGTCTTATTCAACAAATGTTTTTAAGAATATAAATTTAGCAACAGTGTTTTTCCTCTGGACAGGTGCTGTGTGTCCTCTTGAAGAGATGTGTGATATTGCCCACAAGTTTGGCGCTATCACCTTTGTGGATGAGGTGCATGCTGTGGGTCTTTACGGTCCCAGAGGTGGAGGAATTGGAGACCGAGATAAAGTCATGAACAAAATGGATATTATCTCTGGTACCCTTGGTAAGTGAAAGCCTCTTTGATGAAGGAAAACATTTTAAAAACAGCCTCGTCTGTTTTATTATAACATTACTTAATATGGCTGTCATTTCCAGGAAAGGCGTTCGGCTGTGTGGGTGGCTACATCGCCAGCACAAACGCATTGGTGGACACGGTGCGCTCATACGCTGCAGGTTTCATCTTCACCACTTCCCTGCCGCCCATGCTGCTGGCTGGGGCAAAGGAATCCATTAAGATCCTGAAGAGTGAAGAGGGCCGGATGCTCAGGAGGAAACATCAGAGGAGTGTCAAGCTGCTCCGGCAGTTGCTGATGGACTCTGGACTTCCTGTGGTTCACTGCCCGAGCCACATCATCCCAGTTCGAGTATGAAAACAAATGATTTGCTCATTTAAATAGAAAAGTTTCCCCAGCAATCAGAACCCCTCTAATAAATGTCCTTTTTTTTTGTTTGGCAGGTGGCAGATGCATTGAAGAACACTGAGATCTGTGACATCATGATGTCTTGTTATAATATATACGTCCAGGCTATTAACTACCCTACTGTAGCTAAAGGAGAGGAGCTACTGCGCATTGCCCCATCACCTTATCACACTCCCCAGATGATGTACTACTTTGTTGGTATGTCATTGTATTACATATAAGGTTATTTGTGAGCTAAATCATATACAATTATACCACAAAAGAGTTTTTCTAAATATTAAACATCAAAGATCTTCAATCCTCAACTTTTTGTTTGCCCTTTTGTTTCCCCAGATCGGCTTGTGAAGACATGGAAGGAGGTGGGATTGGAGTTGAGGCCGCACTCCTCAGCAGAGTGCAACTTCTGCCAGCAACCTCTTCACTTTGAGGTCATGAGTGAGAGAGAGAAATCTTACTTCAAAGACCTCAGTCACCCGATATCAGCCGTGGCTTGATATGTAAAAACACCGGAAGTACTCATATTTATTCTATTTATCTTATTTAAATGACATTTATCCCTGCAGGTCAAGTGTTTGTATATGGTGTTTAAATTTCATTTGATGATTTTTGCTCAGAAATTAAATTATTTTTTCTTGTGTGTAAAACTGAATTCCAGTTCAGCAATGAGTCAGCACTTAACGCGTCTTGGAAAATATTGAATGTAGAGTAATTACTTCACAATGATCTTGTATACAGTTATCTGTGGCACATGTATCATGTTGACAAAATATCATTTTAAATTGCTGAAGATCAATAAATGCATGTCAAAATACTGGACTCCTGGTCATCAAGTGTTAAATTCTCACAAATTTCTTTGTTGAATTAAATATTATGTATTTATATAGTGGGTTTGGATCTCATCCTATTGAGCCAATTCCAACTGCAACAAAGTGAGAGACATATTGGCATATGGAAAAAAACCTACACAGGCACACGTACAACATGCAAACTCCACACTGCTAAGAATTCACACTACTTTGAATTCATATGTGAAAAGGGCAAGATTGTCAAGGTAAAATTCAACTTTGGCCTGGGTGATCAATTCATGAGCTCAACTTCAAACTTGAAGATGCCCCTCGAAGTTTAACAGAGCTTGATGGCGCTGGTTCCAAGTCCCAGTGGAGAGAAGAATCATGTTTCAGTTCTGAAATATCAACATCACTTTTAGTTTGGGTAGAGGTTTCAGTATGAGGGAAATCAATAAGCTTGTTGCTGGTAACACGGAGGAGGATGTGCTACATTAAGGCCACACAACTGATGGATGAAGAACTGAGAAACTGAGTTTAAGTTTTGCAAAACTGTACTCCAAGGAGTTATTTTCCTTTGTAAGTAATACTGTAATATATATCATTACTTTATAGGTTTCAAGAGATTTTCTGCTATCACACAACAGATGATTATTTGCAGCTGCTGCTTTTAAGGGGGTTTTACTTCCAACTTGAGTGCCAAAGTATTCTATTGGATCCATATCAGGAGACACACTTGACATGGTAATTTCCTGTTCTTTTTTTTTTCCGTTGTTGCAGTAAGTTTGATATTATTGTCCTATATTAGATTCCTCTCCTGCTAACCTTCTTGATACTGTGAGCCACATCATCACCCAGTATATGGGGAGATAAAACCCTACATTTATTGTTCTTATCCAGGCCCACACCTGCAGACTCCCACCTTTGTAGATCACGGCCAGCTGTCTGTAGTCACTTTAGTTGGCTAGGGCTATACCAGACATGTTTGGACTGATCTGATCTCGATAAGCTTATTTTGATTTCTTATCACACAATAATAAAGTCCCTGTTTCCATCAGTTTCACTCCATGTTCTGCACAGTTTGACTGTTGTAAAATCATTCCTTCTTTCTTATGAGTCAATGGAAAACACTCACTACAGACAATCTCTGTGACCAAAAAGAAACATGTACCTATCTACAAAGAAAGACTGAGCAGATGTGGTGTCATCTTTCTTCCTCCACTGCCACCGCAGCTACGCCTCCCAGCTCATGTTCAGCATAGCCTGCTCTTATACTTTCCTCCATCTTCACATTATCTAAACAATTGGTTTCTGACTGGTTCTGACAGTTGAATTAGCAAAGACCTTCATAAATTTGATTACATCAGCAACTTGTTGATTTGTTGCACATTCAGCCTGAATCAGAGACAATCTACGAGTTGAAATCCTTCTCTCTCAAAGGCAGTAAACTTACACAATCCCAAATGACCACAAACAGCCATGTCTGCGAATTCATGCTGTTTTATCATCAAACATTTATCACGACAGCCAGTATATTTTCTGCACATATTGTAGCCTGTGTATCTAAACTACAGTATTTCATTACACACATTGCTCCCAGGAGAGAGATTTTATATCATCCTGGTCATAGCATGTTATGGAATGTGCTTCCTTTTCTGTAAATGTAGTCAGTTATAGGTTCATGGCTCATGTCTAAAGTAGTGTTGCTTAACTGCTATTTAGTCTTACAGAGTTTGCAACAAAATGAACAATAAACTACATTTACATAATATCTTACTCAATGTTATACCAGATTCTTCAGCTTGTTTTTTTTTTAACTCATTTTTTCAAACTGATCTATCATAGACTCATTTCAAAGATGCATCAAATAGTCTTCTTTGTCGATAAACAGCTTAAAAGGAGATTTGTGGTCATCTGGCATTTCATTCATAAAATGCATTTCATGGCATACAAGGTCTGGCCACATGGAGGCACCCTGGGTCTCCTGTTTGCAGCTGAGAGGCTGGAACATCAGGCCTCCTCCCCATGCTGATGACTCATAACTAGTGCAGCAGTTCTTTTCAGAAACCACTAGAGGGTATCAGGATATTGTGTTTCCCATCTAGATAATGTGAGGGATCACTTTGGTATTATCAAAATGCAGCAAACACACGTCCCTGTACCTCATATTTCAGTGTTGCAGACTAATTAGATCAGGTTTCTGTCTATTTGGACATTATTTTAAATCGACTGAGAAACAAGATTCGTCTGCCACTAATGCAGCAGTTCGGTTATTTTATGTATATTTTCTTAATATTTTTGCTAATATTTTTATACATATATCCTCACTGCTTTAGTCTATGATCACCATGCTTAGATGAAATGAGCTTAATATATGCCTATCACTCCCACATGCTGGGAAACATCAATGAAGCAGATCCTCTCCTCCCATCTGTCTCAGCTCAATTCATCCCACGGTACATCTGCACATGACAGGAGTCTGTTTATGCACTGCGTATGCATGAAACCCCTTAAAGCAGCACTTGACCTGAAAAAGCTGGGATTTTGAAAAACAAAGATGTTTCTTCTCTTTCCTCTGGTAGCATTGTCATTAAATGTAGGACATATTCAACAGACGGTCATACACGACAGATCGTTCTCATTAGAGGATTTTTTATTAAAAGAGAATGAGTTTCTTTCATTTAAACCAGATTTTTTTTCTGTTTCTTCAGAAAACCTAATAAAATGCACAAAAGGCTGCAAAGCTTTATTGAATGTGAGGAGTCCTTTGTGCATTGTTTGACCTCATTGTCACACATCATTTCCATCTCTTATCACTTTTTCTTAAGATGCAGGCTTTTCAGTTCTGTGTGAAGAAAAGTGTGAGGACAGGTTCAACACTTCCTGGAAGAATTTAACTGGAGGAATAATCATGTGGGCATGAAGGGCCAGAGACAGTGCGTGAACATAATGTGCATGTTGTTCTTCAAACTTTTGAGTGGAGGGTGTCTGTTGGAGGCAGGTGTTAAAATGGTGGTGCAGTGTAGCGACGATATGGTGCCTGTTATTTAATAAGTTGATGGCTGAGAGAGCTTGTGTGTGAATGTGTAAGTTTAGCTCTGTTCCTCATCCTGTGTTAATCCAGATGCCCTGACTAACTGTGTCTCTCCCCACTCACGTGTGTGCACACAGATGAGCTGCACAGCCACATTCCCACTGCAAGCATCTCACTGTCTCTCATTCCCTTTCACTTGCATAATTGTTCTTTACCATTCTGCTGCATCATTATACACAGCAGCAATGAGCCATAACAACTGTGTGCTTACATGCTGAGAAAAAAAACTTTGGGGGAGAAAGAGAGGGAGGGGCTTCCTTTTTTTTACTTCAACTTTGAAATAAAAAAATGAAAAATGGGGAAGAGAGCAGTTTCAGGGGTGTGTCCAATCTGATCATTTTATCACGGTGAAAAATGACAACATCCTTCCGTAGTGAAACATTATGCAACAAAATGCATCACCAGTTCAAACTACACCCTGAATGATAGACAGTGGATGCTCAATTATCTGGATTCAGCCTATTTGTGTGTTAGTGTTCGTGTTCTTCAAGATTTGAATGTGATTTCAACGTAAACGGTGTTGTGTTTCATTGTAAAAACTACATTACACATGTTTGTCTGTTGGCCCTGTGATGGACTGAAAACCCGTCCAAGGTGTACCCTCCATCTCACCTGCTCACCTGATGGTAGCTGGGATGGACTCCTGCGCCTTCATGTTGCTGGATAAGACAAAGGTGGGTATGAAAAATGAATGAATTAATGAATTAATGAATTAATGAATTAATGAATGATAAAAAGGGCAAAATAGCAACAAAGAAACAAAGAACTAAAGAGATACAAATGACCACAAGGACTCAGTCACTGAATGTGCTACAAAGAAGAACAAAATGACCAAAATTAAACATAATGGCAAAACTGTCAAAGCTAAAACAACCGAAATAACCTGCATGACTACTATTTGACCAAAATGGGATTAAGTGTTACACATAATAAGTACAGAGACACTAAAATACTAGAATAAACATAAATGATCAAGAGCAGTATAATGTTGAAAAGTCTTTGTATACTCAAATACTGTAGACTCAAATATAAAACAGCCATAAATTGTGGCAGCAAATCTCCAAACACACGCATAATAGGGAAGCTGGTTCAAATGCCCAAACTATTAGTGTCACAGAAAAGGTACAGAAGTCATGAGATGGAGATATTTATCCCTGCATGTGGCTTGTAAACAGGAAGTGTTTAGATAGATAGATAGATAGATAGATAGATAGATAGATAGATAGATAGATAGATAGATAGATAGATAGATAGATA
>JBBBVU010000014.1:8517845-8535430 GCA_037177055.1 Atherinosoma microstoma
AGATAGATAGATAGATAGATAGATAGATAGATAGATAGATAGATACTTTTATTGATCCCCTAAGGGAAATTGTGATGTGAGGTAATGTGCTGTGTTGGGTCTAACCCTGAGCCATTGTGACTGACAACCAAGTCAAAAAGTTTGTAGTAGCATGGATGCCCTGAGGGAATATCTCAGTGACACAATGTCACTAACATGTGTGGCTCATATCGAAAAAAGTTATTCAAAATCTTCCACAATCACTTCTTAAGAAAAGACTCAGACTTGTTTTTCTTCTATTATTCCTACATTGTATTTTGAATGCCTGATATTTGTGTAATACCACATCTGTGACAGTTTTACATCATACGAAATGAAGCTGTAGTAATGTTAACATTTCTGAACATAAAAAACAGTATATTGTGATTTTCAGATGCAGATGTAGGCATAAAAAAGTCCTTATAGCCCTTGACATTAATAATCTTCCCAATTTGTTGGCTCTTTTTATGGAACTGCTACATTTTATGCTACAACATAACTTATTTTTTGTCTTCTGGTGTGAGATTTTGTTTTATTAACAAAGGTTCTGTCATTTTGAGTCTTTTGCAGTATGGGCGTCTTGGTCATCAGAAGGTCAAATGGGGGGCCTTTAACATATCTGTGCTCAGGGCCCCTTTATTTCATAATCTGTCCTTATTAATAGTTTTCAATAGTATATATTGTGAGGGTACCGGTACATATAAATTATCATTTTAACTTGAAGCACTTTGAGATTTTTTTTTTATGTAAAAGTGCGTTATAAATAAAATTATTATCAAATGTTATTATCAAAATGGGGAAATTGTCGTTTCAAAACGAAAGTAACAAAAAGTTCACATATAGGCCAGTTGGATTCTGATATGAAAAACAAACACTACAGTAATAAAGCATGGTTATGTAGAACAATGGAATCCCACCTTCTTTTCTCAGTGGTGTAACTTATTACGGGAATAGTTCAGTGACAATGTCACCAACACGCGCGGGCTCACATTTGATCAAGTTATTCTAAATCTTCCACAATCACTAAGAAAAGGAGAGGTCTAGTTGTAGAGATTTCACAATTATTTAATTGAGACTTACAAAACTTTGTGATATTTCCGCTATGACTTTAAATCGTACGGATTAAACTCCTCCCTCTTGAGTTGCTCTTCTGTCAACTAAAAGAAGAAAAAAAAAAAAAAAACTCCCATGCGTTGGAATGGTAGACCGAGAATGTGCATGTTGGATCCTGGTATGACGTGGAGAAGCTGAAGTTGCTTAGAAGATTACAGGCAATAAAACATAGGGGAAAAAAATTAACTCAAAAGTGTTTACAGGTTCTCCGGTAACTCTCCGTACTTACTGGGACAGGTCTGACTCTGACTGATGGAAAGAGAGAGGAGGAAAAAAGGGGAAATCTCTTCACTCGAGCAGAAGCGCGATGCACTGGCGGGGCAACATTTAACGCTGTTTTTCTAACAAGCAAAACAAAAACGGCTGAAATGGGTTTTATCGTCGCTTGAAGGACTACGTCTTTGGCGCTTGCGTGTAGCATGATATTGAGAGCGATATGTCTAATGCGATGCCGAGCAAAAGCGTGGAATGGCTGCAACTCGAGTTAGAGTCCGGGGGCACTTCGTTGCTCCTGCTGGACTGCCGTTCACATGAGCTTTATGAATCATCCCACATAGAGACCGCCATAAATCTGGCCATGACGGGACTAATGCTCCGGAGGTTCAGAAAGGGCAACATACCCATCCAGACTATCATCCCCAAACACGAGGATAAGGAGAAGTTTGTAAGACGGTGCAAGACGGACACGGTTGTCCTGTACGATGAGTGCTCCGTGGACTGGCCCGACGGCGGAGCTCCGGCGACGGTTTTGTTTCTACTTCTTCAGAAACTGTGGGAAGACGGCTGTAAAGCCTACTATCTGGAAGGTAAATGCTTCTTCTGTCAATATAATCTCAGAAGCAATTAAATAAAGGGGAAAGGTGTGTTTATGGAGGGTGTAACGATGGAAAGATAGCCTACTATAAATGTTATTTCATAGCACACTTGACGTAAAGTGAGTTTTGGCTATGGATACCACATTTGGCATAGCCTACTTAAAAACAGTTACTAATAAAGTTTCAAATAAATGAATTAAATGGTAGAGGAGCCATAAGTTTAACATGTAACCCCCCCGACTTAGCTCTGAAGTTACATATGTCAACTTTTTCATCTTGAATAACTGTTTATATCTTGATTATTATTGTTAGTATTGTTCTTTTAACGCGCTTACTCTTATCTTTTGTTGTGGGGTCGAGGTTCAAAAAGTTTATGTCACTACTGAGATTCTCAATTAAAATTCCAAAATGGCTGCGGCATGTTTTGCTCCAGCAGGAACAGACATGCATTTCATGAATGGTCCGTTTGGGGAGGGCGGGAGAGAGAGAGGGGGGGGTCTTACAGTTCACCTCGTAGTGATTTTCCTCTTCTGTTACAAATATTATTAGATTAATTTAGAAAATATAAAAGCTTTGTTAATGAAGTTGTGTTTTGGAACTGGTCCAGGTGGTTTTGTAAAGTTTCACACAGAGTACCCCGAGCACTGCGAGACCCTCCTGGACAGCTCCTGTCCCAGTTCATCTCCTCCGATGTCTGTCCTGGGCTTCGGAAATCTCCGGATCAGCTCGGACTGCTCCGACGGGGAGTCCGATCGAGAACCTGGCAGTGCCACGGAGTTCGAGGAAAGCCCCATTCCCAGCAATCAGCCGGACTTCCCCGTTCAGATCCTACCCTACCTGTACCTGGGCTGCGCCAAAGACTCCACCAACCTAGATGTGCTGGGGAGGTACAACATCTCCTACATCCTAAACGTCACACCCAATCTCCCCAACATGTTTGAGCATGACGGCCACTTCAGGTACAAACAGATCCCGATTTCGGACCACTGGAGTCAGAACCTGTCCCAGTTCTTTCCAGAGGCAATATCATTTATTGGTAAGTAAGTCAACATCTGACTCAGCTGGACATAAACTAAACAGATACATTTTTTTTATTATTCTTTTCCCACAAAGATTGTCTTGTAAATTCAATTATTTTAAGTCTAATTGGGCTGAACACTGTTTTGTAAAGTCAAATGGGAGTGAAATCCCAGATAATTTAATCATATTTGATAGGAATTAGAGCATCAGGAACCACAGACTAGTTTAACAGATTACAAATGTGTTTTTGAGAGATATGTGGAAGTTTGACGGGAGGGATGAAAGGCTAATATCAGTTGTATTACTTTAATATAGAGCAACAACAGATAAACCTTGACCCTCCTGGACTGACTCATTTGTCAGTATTACAATGTCATGTTTAAGTTTTGCTTTTGATTTGGTGTTTTTTTTTAATGACTGCACTTCAAACCGCAGTTGCTTGTTTGTTTGGTGGTTGCTGTGTGTGTGTGTGTGTGTGTGTATGTGTCATGGACTCGTTTCTTAATAGGTTAAGAGGCAGAATGAGGAAGGAAATGTTGTTTCCACTCCCTTGGGTTGTGTTTGATTCTAGGTTTACAAGTTGAAAATTGTTTGCTGATGTCTAAAATGAAAGAAAAGTATGGGACACAGTTTTCCTGTGAGTTGAAGTGTAAACGAAGAGCTAAATTCTTACAGACGTATAGTACAGAAAAGAGTTGTTTCAAACAATCCGATTTTTTTTTTTACATGTTACACTTGAAGCAGACATATTCAGATATCTGTTTTCCTTCTTTTTTTTTTTTACAGATGAAGCTCGATCAAAGCGGTGCGGCATCCTGGTCCACTGCCTGGCCGGTATCAGCCGCTCAGTCACAGTCACGGTGGCCTACCTGATGCAGAGACTCAACCTCTCTCTAAATGATGCTTATGACTTTGTCAAGAGGAAGAAATCCAACATTTCACCAAACTTTAACTTCATGGGTCAGCTCTTGGACTTTGAGAGGACTCTGGGGCGGCACACTCCCTGCGATAACCGTTCCACCAGCGAGGAGCAGCTCTTCTTCACCACACCGACTAATCACAATGTCTTTCAGCTGGAGTCCACATGAGGAGCAATAAGAAAGCAGTTTTTCTTTGTTTCTTTTTGGTTGGTGTTGTTTCCTGTGGTGTCTCTTTGGGTTTCTGAGGCTGTCAGATGCCTAACATGCTGATGCAAGCAGTATGTCAGTCACAGCCTTCTGCACCAAAAGGAACCACATTGATCTGTTAAAGGAAGAGAACTCATATGCAGACAACAAGCTCCAGTTTCAATGCCTTAATATCTAACACAAGGAAGAATTTTGCTCTCCACCACTCATGGCATTAATGAATGATCATGTACAGTTATAACCGCAGGATATCTCATAACATCCCCATTCATTCTTGAACTGTTATTTGACTGTTATTTGTTATTCACCAGCTGTAAAATGGATGTTTATGTCAGTCATGGAAATTGCCTTGATGGGCTAAAAACAAGTATTTGGCCAATCAGAATGTTTTCTGGGGACCAATCCGAGATGTTCTGTTACTCCAGCCGAGGGAAATAAGCTACTATACTCATCAAACTTTGGGTTATTGTACAGTTTTTCTCCTGATGGCTGTTTACAGTTGCCGCAGAGAGCTTTTTTTTTGTGCTTTTACACAAAATACCTTCACTAATATTTGGTAAAAATGAATAGTCTTTGAATACAAGCTTGAGTGGGCAATGTTTTGCATATATTTGAACTGTGATATTTTTCACAAAATATGACAGTGTGATTATATTCATTTACACAACCCCTCCGATACATTCTGTTGCATATAACTGCATTATTTACACAAGATTATATTCCACGAAGGACCTCGTTTTGTAACCTTTATGCCTGTTGTTGCTGAGGCCTTGGCCATTCCTTTATAAAAAACTGAACTAAATGTCAGCTACCATGTTGAGGTCAAATGTTATAAGACTGGTTTTCTCCGCAGTTGAAAGGTGTTTATGAATGGATGTCCACTGTATCTTTTTTTTTTTTCTACTTTGACATCTTCAGCCAGCAGCTACTCCTCTCGTGGTACAATGTTACAGGAGACATAACGTGTAATTAGCTGTTCTCGTCTTAGCCAGTCTCGTCTTAGAACAAATGAATGAGTTTTGGTGTGAGAGAAAATGAAAGGAAGTGAATTTGACTTGTGCGTTCTTACCTCAATGAGAAACACGTTCAGGGATTTTTTTTTTGATTTTTTTTTTACAAGGCGTCTGTTTGTCATCTTGGCCTCTTCAAGCGCACCCAAGGGCTGTTTTGTTTGATATGTTTGTAAAGATGTGTATTAATTGTGGTTGTTATGGGGGACATTTTCTGTAAATCATGAAGGATATGGAAGTGACCCTATTTGGAACCTTATGTATAGCATATATAAAGCTAAAAGTCCAAGGCATTCTGTACAAATTTATACAACAAATATATTGTATATTTTTACTTGAGCATCATTTGTTTGCCTTTTGCTTTGACTTTTCACTGGAAGTCGACAGTGCAGTTTGTTAAACCAAAAACGAAAGTGGTTTTGGGGTTGAGTCATAACCAAAGAGCGCTCTGAGAATTGCGCTGTCCGGCCCAAACGTTGTAGGTGTGGTCAGTTGTCTGCTTTCTGTCCGATCTGATGCCTGACTTCCCGTCTCCCACGGGCTCCCTGACACAAAGACAAGTGACAAGGCCAGATCTGTCAATACCACAGTGTAGACACACCCAGTAGCAGTCACTCAAACAACACTTAAAGGAAGAGGAAGATGACACAGCATTTACTCCACCACAGATACAAGACTTCCGACAGCTCCCCGTTGCAACTGGAGGACCCAGAGTAGAATTTAAATTAGGTGCTGCGCAAAAGCCTGAATGATTTTATTCTTGTTTATTTTGTAGCATATAGTGCATATGGTAGCTTTTAGATTGATCAATATCCTGTGGTGTTCTTTTTAAAGAATAGTGATTGAAAGCACTCAAGGACTTTCACATTTGTGCTGCCATTATAAAGTAGGAACTCTGCATGGATTTTAAGCAGTAATTTGACTGTTTTTATGCTCATTTTTTTTACACAACTTAATATTCAAGTTTTGATCATTTTATCCAGAAAAAAGGATTGTTTTGAAGAAAGATTAGAGCACATTTCATGTCATCAAGGCAAGGCGAGTTTATTTGTAGGCTATAGCACATTTTATGTACAAGACAAGTTAAAGTGCTTTTGTATAATATTAAAAGGAATACAGTGGGGCGCAAAATAAATATTTGAAAATGATTAAGACAAACTAAGAAGAGTCAAAGATATTAGAAATAAAATAATTTAATTGAAGCAAACTAAAAAAACTATTTAAAAAATAAATCGAAACAGAACAAGCCTAAATCGAAACAGACAAACAAATACATACAGTGAGTGTCGCGTCAATGTGTATATGCAAGAGAATATATTTTTTTAGAAAATGAAAAATTCTCAACTTTAATTAAAAGCTCAAGCAAACAAGGACGTTTTTTAGACAAGATTTAAAAGAACTAAGGTTTGGAGCAAACGTCAGATTGTTCCAGATATTCGGAGCATAAAAACTAAATGCTAACTCTCATTGTTTTGTTTTAACTCTTCGAAGTCTCAGGGGCTCGTATTACATCAGCAGATCTGATATATATTTTGGACCATAACTATGAAGGACAAAAAAATGTGGTTGATTCACAGACACAATTCATAATTGTTCTGCAATAGATGAACATATCATTATCTCTTATGGCCAACACAACGCAGTCTGACATGAAAATGTGGGATAGTTTGGCTTAAATATTAATAAAGACATTGTTACTGTTTTGCATCACATCACCTGAATACTTTCCTGCAAAGAACATCCCAGTTGTATCTTTATTGTGCCATTGCTACCTTTTGGACATATGGAAAAATATCCCTGTTGCACATTTTCTCATGAGACTGGACTGGGCTAAAATCCGTTTTTTCCTTTGCTCCATCATTCAAAAATGACAACCTACATTTAACTGATAACTCCAGGTTTATGAAATATGTGCTTTCTATGCCAGTGTTTTCTACACCTGATGTTTCATGGAAGGGCATCGTAAGCTCCATTCCTTTGAAACTGCTTCTCTTGTCATGGAAATTTATTCATTTGTTCTTCGCCAGTTGACAGAAAAATGCATTGATTCCCTTACCTAGGAAAAATAGACATTCTCTAAATGAGGAAAAAAAGAATTGCTGTTGGAATCGGTGGACTTTAGGTGAGTTATAGTCCAATAACTGTCACTACTGGATGACTTAAACACTGCTCTAAAACTGTCTAAGTTTCAGCTTCTGGGCTGAGAGTGAAGATTTTGCAGCCGGCTAAAAGTAAAACCTTACAACTTTTAGAGTAGCATGAAGAGACTTGCCTGGTAACATCTTGCAGTTGCAATTAAAAAGCTGTTGAATGATGGGTTTTCCAACATGACTGAACCTGGCAAGCCACATACCTGTTGGGTAAACCTGTGATTAGGTCTGAAAAGACATCCACGATAAGGCTATGGGTATAGCTTCAATGCCTGTGGCTGACGCAGTGAACCATTAATCATAAAGATCTTATCTGTAAGAGACACGGTACATCTAAAGATTAATGGCCATGCTGTACAGTAGAAAATAATGATTTATTCATTTGTACAGCATAAAATACCTCATTTTATTGTTGTTGTATAGTAGAGTCTTGGAATATTTTCTTTTTAATTTAATGTAAAGTAAGTGTCCGGGTGTGGCCGCAACCATTCAGATCGTTTTTTCATGTCAACTACTTAATATTGAATGGCTCAACTGTGAGTTAAAATAGTCTTCCACATGCTGTCATTACAAATCTTTTTGTTTTCCTCTGCCAACTTCAAAAATATGCGTGAGGTCCTAACAGCTCATGTTTTTCTCCTGTCTCTAAAGCTTAAGGAAATCAGGAGAAAACTGACATGTGCTCATGAGAACAGAAATTGCAAAGTTTGTATCCCCCCCCCATTATTTTCTTCCTTGATTTTGTATGAGCCATGTTGTAAGTATTTCTGTCCTGTTGTGATCACACTTGACGGAAAGCAGAGGCTAATGCAGTGCTTACTCAGCAGTCATATCTGGGAAAGCAGATGTGTTAGAGATGAAGCTGGATTTTAGCTCAGGGTGGGAGGGAGGGAGGGAGGGGGCATGTGCCTGTTTGCAAGCATGCTTATGATGTATTTGTGTGTGTGGTGTCAAAGCTGAACAAAAGCCAGTCAGAGCTGGTTCACACCTGCTGTGGTTACAAGAACATACTTAGCATACTGCATGACTGACGGCAATTTCACAGCTGCTTCTGCTTCTGATGCACAATAACACGGAAGGCTTTTTTATTCAGCTTAAGTCTCTATATTTAGTGTGCACCGGTTCTTTTTGTTGTTCCCGTAAAAAAAATAGTTTTCACTAATACAACATTTTTGGAGGGGTCACTTTTGTTCTCTAAATGTTTGTCCATGCTGTTGTAAAAGCCATTCTCTTGTGAATTACCACATCTTTACTGCAGGGATTTCTACCCCCGTTGGTCTCACTCATGTTTGTGTACAGCAGATGTTCAGGGCCACAGAGAATAATCCTAATCTCAGTATTTGGCTGAAACTTGTCTCTGATATCATGACACTGAGGAGGGAATGACATCATGGTTACTGCGATGTCCTTTGAGCCATGCTGTCTGCATTTATATGGCGGCTGCTTCATCTCTTCAGTGTGCATACAGAGCTCATGAGTACATTCTATGCTTTTTACAAGCAGTGATGAGGAAAATTGTATTTTCTCCTAAGTACCTTCATGGTTACACTGAAACACAGAAATAGCCTTTTAGTCATGCTTTCATGTTGCCATGTGTGACTGTACTGGAGTGGTATGTGTTATCATGCCAGGGATTTCATCTCCTGTTTCATGAGGATTGATGGTCAATTCTCAGAACACTTGAGGCACATTTGCAAGCATTTTCTTCATACTTCCCCATGTGTGTAAGGAAATAAGCCTTGGTATACAACAAGACTGGCTCTCATAGACATACAGAGGAAGAACTTATTTAGAAGTTCAGCAAGGCTCAACTGCAGGGTTTGTCACCACTTTGCAAAAAAATTAACAAAATGACCATAAGTACCAAAAGAAACATTTACAATGTCGTGCTTTGGTATTCTTATTTGTAGTATTGTCACCTGAGAGGATATCTACTACAGTTTCAAGTTATCTTACAGGAAGTATCTTATCAGTCCAGGAACCTACTATAGATATACTATCTTTTCAAAACAGACCTTTTGTGACACTTCAATCTTGTGCAAGACACATTCTCCGAGGCGGAGAAGTGTGAGTTTTGGCAACAAGGATACTGGGTCATGTGTAAAGCAGAGCCACATGGTATCCTTGTGGCAGACTGCGGCAGCCATCTGTTAATACCAGAAGTCCCTCATTTTGTAGCCAATTTCACCATCCGGTGATGTATTTTACAGTAGCCTGGGCTCACCAAGCTCAAGAACAAAGTGATGTTTGTTTGCAATTTAATCTGTGGCAAAGTGAATGAAATGGAGCGTTCCTTGTGTGCTGCTAGACCCAACACAAACTAAAGGTCGTCTGTCTGTCATGTGTTCCTGCTCAGGAGCTACAGAGAAGGCCATGCTGGGAACCGTCTTGCCGTTCGGTAGGCCGTTCACACAAGGCCATATGTTGCTTACAGTACTGAATTGTTGAGCGAGCCAAGGACTTTGCTTTGGGATGCACTTCTACGTCATAATGAGCCTAAAATAATTATGTCATAGTACAACAAAGAGAAATCTCTACATTCTAAAACAAATCTTATTTTAATATAAGCATTCTGACTAACATGGCTTTAGTTTGGAAATTTTGGCAACTATTATGAATATTTTCCTGATAACAATAGGTTAAGAAAGAAGCTGTTGGCAGTAATGAAGCAACAGGTTGGAGTTGGACTTTTCTCATCAGTTTGTTAGGTTTTTTTGTCTCTTTTAGGTGACAGGAAACGGATGTTTCCCTACAAGCCCATCACCAAACAACTGCGAACCCTAACGATCCGCATATTGAAATGAAATAAAATGAAATATACTTTATTATATATTTCTGTAATATATGATATATATATATATATATAATATATATATTTCTATAAAGAGTAGAACTGTACTTTGAACAAAACCATAACTACTTACATTAATAGAAACTTGATATCTGAAGTTGCAAGCAGCTATAGAGTATGAACATATGGTCACTTTATAGAGAACAATGTTATGAAATCATCCGTTTGTAAAATGGCTGAACGTAGTTTCACAAGCCACAACATTTAAAAAAAGTAACTTTGATAATTCAATCATGTAATAATGCTACATCTACTCTGTGAGCAGTTCTTCCGAGTATTTCATTTGCATAGCAACAAGTTTCCCTTTTAATAGTGGTAAAAATAGATAAACTCTCAGTGGCGCATTAAAACAGAACAAATGCTGTTATTCATTTGAATCAATGAATAATTTCTGTGGAATTTGAGAATTGTGTGTCTCGTAGTCTAGCTGTTCTATGAGCTATTATGGAGGGGCAGTCAAGAAACAGTACTTCAGTGTTCTCAGCGCCACAAGTGGGATGGTGCGTCATGATACAATATTCTGTCTGTTCCAGTTTGACCTGCAGTGCTTCCACTCTCTCTTTGTCTAAAGTGTTCCACTTCCTCATTGTGTATTTATGGCAACAAAAACAATCTTCCATTTGCTCTCCTAAGGCAGACAATCATCTGCTGATTAAATATTATTTGTTTATTTATTATGAATACTAATGAGAGATCATTTCTACCAGATAAATGGTAATCGAATATTTTTTTCCCAGGTAGAAGCCAAGCTGTTAATGCAGAGCATCAATAATGAAAATCCTATCCACTAAACAAAATTACAGAGATTTCAGGAGCTGCTATTTATTTATTTTGGGGCTATTGAGAATGGTGGGTAACATTAGAAATTTCAAAAATAATCTGTAATATCAAGCACTGGACAACTTCCAAGACCCATGTGATGTGGAGAAGCAAGAAAAACAGGAATACTCTAAACCCAAAAGCCTGCTGGCTCCAAATGAGTTCCGCATGTGTGGGCGTCTGAAAGATGGTATGAGTCGCTAACGTCTTCCAAACTCTAAATTGTGTGTAGGGTATTCCTCACTCTTTCGGGGATTTTACGCGTCTATAAATCATTCTGAGCAGGGAAGAGGTTATGAAAATATCATACTGTTGGCACAGCTTATTAACACAGTTTCAGGACAGTTTCGTGGTGGATTATGATTCTTATGTGATGTAATGGTTTGAATGGATGATTTATAAATCAATAAGAGTGCAGTGGTGTGTTTCTCTAATTACTTACTATAATTAGCTCTATATCTGCCTGACTCAAATTTAGTTCATGGAAAAACCCATTTTGCCACACATGGAGAATATATTGAATGTAGTCAAGTTGTATAACCTGTAACCTGTGAAGATTCACTCTGTCTCAGGGAACCGTCAGTGTTACAGGAAGTCTGAGTGCTGCACACAGATGCCCGTGCCACAACAGCAGAGGTGGCTCATAACCGCAGTGTGTGTTAATAACAGCAGGCATGAGTCATCAGGCTTGTCTTACGTAACTGCATCACTTCTCCACCCAACTTACTGCTAGTGCACCACACCCCAGATTCATTCACACTCTGCTCTGCTGCTGCCCAGCCTCCCATTGATGGTGGCGAGTGCACTACTCATCCTGCTGCATGCTGCAGTCGGCTTATATGAAACTCGGCCAGCAGAGCAGTCTAATCTGGGTTAGAATAAAGAAGCATTTGATTCATTTTGCAAGAACACTTTTCTCATTTTATCAGTTTTAAAGCAGTTATTGTCATTCCTACTTTTTCCATATTTTTTGATGGGAGGGATACTGTAGATGATGCAGCTGATGCACAGTGTCAGATTATATTTGTCAGACTGTTGCAAACCAGTTCACTGCTGGTTTGGGTTTTTAATCCCTTGAGTAATACATTGTGGTGGGAGCAGGACAAAGCTTCAAGAAGCCCCAGGGAAGGAGTAAAAGATAGAGGGAGGTAGGAGGGCCTTTAGATGCTGTCATCAGTCAGGCCACTGATGTCACTTGCAAACACAAAACACAAGCCATCCCATTTCCAAGCACAAAATCACAGAAAGATCTATTGCAGCAACCTAAATTAAATGAAATGACATGAATTAGAAACACTGTAATAAACATATTGTAATATTTAAGATTGATTGTATTTGACAGTTATCTGAGTCACCTTTAATATAAGAATATGTTTGCTAGCCTTATTTTCAAACTGACCAGATTTGTATGTTTTTAATCAAGCCAGCTGAGTATTATCTGTTTTAGGGAAGACGGACGCTGTGTAATGCAATCTCATCGTCAGCTTTTTGTGACTGAGCCAAACAAACGGATAACAATGTGTTGTCCTGCTGACATCAAGTGGCCACAGTGATAACTGCACGACTCCTGCAGCCTGCGTATGTTCACACAACCATGTAATGAGTGTGTTAGGATGTCTTGGGAGAGAATTTTTCTGAGCCTCCCAGTAAAATCTTAAACTGAAAATATTTCTTTTACCCCAAGATAAAATAACTCCTGATTTGAAAATGATTTTCCACTTTTTAATGTAGATATTTCAGAAGCATTTACATTTGTCTCAGCATTAAAGCTGTAGTAACAATAGAACTGTTATCTCAGTGCAGTCAATAGCATTCTTTATATGGATGAAGGCATCTGATTGTCAACTGGTGTCAGTGATCCCCTAACATGGGCACTAACACGATCAGACATAAATAGCATCTATCTCAATACACTTTGTAACCTGATACAGCCATGTGAATAGCCCACATACCGTAGACAGAATACAAATTACACAAATGAATCAGAGTTTAGAGTAGACAGTTTAAGTTCATAAAGTATTTTAGGGGACAACAATAATATTTCTGGCAAAATTGTGCGTATTTATTTGCTCTCTGGACAGCAGGGCAGAAAGACAGGGATGATCTGCCTGTAATAATACAATAAAAAAGAAGAAAATAAAAAAAACACAGCTGAGCAAAATGGGAATGAAATTGTGAAATCATTGTTTGTTGCACGTCACAACTTTCCTGACTATCATGCAAGCTAGAAAAACAACAACAGCTATGCAGGTTGAAATAAATACAGGACGCTTCTCTTGAATATCAGTTATGACCTTACTGTAAACTCTAAAAGAAAGTTAGAACTGGATTCAAACAAAATGAATGCACAGACAAATGTGTATCTTATTTATTAGATGAGCACACATTCCAAGCAGACCTTTCATGTAGAAACACGCAGATGTTCCAGGGATCCGAGAAGGGAATAACATCTCCTGAGGGTATTTTAGACATAAATATATGTGTACAATGTGCACATTATAGCAATGTATACAGTTCAATTCAATACATTGTATGAAAAGTATGACTTGTGTAAAATATGTAAATTGACTCATGGGTATCTTCTTTGTTTACATCTGCCCAGGTAAACAATGTCTCAGTAAGAGGATTTCTGGCCGTGGAAAGAGATATGATTTATCCAGACACAGACTTCACACTTCAAGGAACCATATGAAAAATTCTATTTGGCTTCTAAAGAAAGTCAAATTAATTTGGACAAATGTACACAAATTCAGCATACATGGGCTTTAAAGTTAGTCACAAACTGTATTTACAACAATGCAAGAGATGGTAGAAATATACAGAAAGATTCAGATACAGCATTTGACTAAATCTTGCAAAGTCGTCCCATTGTTTCCATCAACTGCATCCAGTTCAGCTCCCAGTTTTCCACAAATCACCGTGGAGTCATAGAGACATACAAAAATAACACTTTGGACCCCCTGGTGTTCAGGATTACTCCACTCCTTTCATGAATTCCAAGAATTCTGTAAAAATGAAAAGGTCATGGTAAGCAAAAAGCCTTAAGCTTATTGCAATGACACTGTGATGCTATTACAGGGCAACAGTTTTTGAGGAAGTGCTGCTCTTTCTGACATTTTCACTATTTTTCTTTTTTGTCTTAATTAGTACAGACGCCTCACCATCATAGTCAATTCTGCCGTCGTTGTTCTTGTCCCCATCTTTCATCAGCTCCTCGATGTCATCCTCAGTGATCGGCTCTCCTGTAGATTCCAGCATCATCTTCAGCTCATCCAAATCAATGTAACCATCGGTGTTTCTGCACAAACACAGAAGTAGGATGCATGTTTTGCACAAAGCAAACTTTAATTTGACTTCACAGGTGCCGTTAATGGAGGTGATGTGTTAGTGTGTGACATGTGCACGATCATATCAGAATTTTAAGTGTCTGAGAACATCGCTGTGTGGAAAAAAGGAAACGGCAAGTTTGCTCTTTGAAGTGCAGACGAGGTGTGTGACTTACATGCTAGTGGGTGTTAGAAATACTCTGAACTGTCAAAAAGGATTAAGGAGCAAGCTACATGCTGCACTCTGCAGAGCTACTTGGCATTTTGTCAGAACACATAATTGCACATAGGGAGCGTATTTTGCCGGAACCACTCTGAAAAGCAATTTCATAATGAGACTGTGGTAGTTTTAGATGATAGCATCCACTTGTTTAAGATATTTTGACACGTCTTGTCAGTAAGTCTATCTAGGAGCATGCGAGTTAACTATTCTTAGTGCATTATCTGTTTTTTCTAAGTGGATACAAGGGTGTCGGTATGGTTTAATAGTATACACTGTTTATAGTATAACAGTATGGCATGAACTTAAAACTTACTTGTCAAACATCCGAAACAGCTCTGCCAGTTCCTCCTCTGACTTCCCTTTGCTGTCGTCTTTCATGCATCTCACCATCATGACCAAGAACTCATCAAAGTCCACCGTGCCACTCCCTGCACGCACATAATTCACTTCATCACAATTTCACATCATTTAACCAGCACAACCTCTTCTTAAAGCAGCAGTCTGCAAAGGAATTCAAAATATTGGAATGAGCAATAACCAGCAATTAAGTTCTAAATGTGTTTTAGTTATCTTTTATTATTGTTATTTTTACAATAACATTAATATCTGTAATTCATATGCTCAAAAAATAAATTTCAGCAAAAAGGCCCTTCTGTAGTTTATCTGACAACATGACATACTGTATAGCTACTCCAAACTGAAGCTTTCTCAAATCCGACATGCTATTTTTTATGTTTCATCATTACATCACATGAAAAATTCAAGATGACATGTGCATCATCTGATACACATTTCCCTTTAATCCAGCCTGACATATCCTGTTGCATTTAAGACCCTTGACTAGCATTTGACATTAAGTTCAGAGGGTTTGACTGACAATTGTCTGCACAACATGATGGAACTGGTAGCTGACCCATGGGCAAAGAGAGGTCAGCAACAACTTGTCATTAAATTTATCTTTTTTTTTTTTTTTACTATGGCACAGAGGTGTTTTGGTTTACCATCTTCATCCACCTCATCAATCATCTCCTGCAACTCCTCTGGTGTTGGGTTCTGCCCGAGCATCCTCATGACCTTTCCCAGCTCCTTGGTGCTGATGCAGCCGTCCTCCGCATCTTGCACGAAGATGTCAAAAGCAGCCTTGAACTCTGCAAACACCACAGCAGCACACACAGGCACAAACCCAACTCTATTAGAGGGTGAAGTGTTTGCAACATTGCCTAAAGTTACATCTGATAACACTTTTTAAAGTGAGTTTGATGCTTTAAGTAGCACGTAACATGCCGATACTAAAAAACAAACAAAAGTTAAAGTAAATATATTACGCACCGTTTTTCTGTTCATCTGTCAGCTGTTCAACCTGTAAAAGGTTAAACGTTTTAAAGTGGGAACATTTGACAAATTTTGAGCAAAACTGTAATGGATTTAATCATATTAATCGTATTTTTTTCTAAATTATTTTCTTTTGAAAAATGTATAGTTGTGGTTCTTGGATAAGATGGAAAGATAGCTTCAAATCAGCCAAAATGGGCTAAATTATCTCTGTCTACTTTGATAACTTTTCTGTCAGCAAAAGTGTCCCTTACACTAGGCCACCCTTAAGAAAACACAGAACCTATATATCATATGTGAGAGCCTCTAAGAGGAGTGTTAAAAATAAACACCGAAGGATCAGGAACCACAGATAAAGGACACAATACACAATACTTTAAATTAGCATAGCTGTGGATCTGGCCCAACAATGGCACAGTAATCCTGGAAAAGCTACCACGAATGAGAGAGGGAGACAGCTGCTTATGTAAGAGTTATCATCTGTCCACCACTATAAATTAAACACACACATAAACACACACTCCTCCGGTGATGATATACGAAAAGATCCATCCAAACAAACACATGTAATACACATTCTTAGGTGCTTTTACTGCCTCAGCTGCACTGCATCGCTTGGCATGTGAGTGGATGGGACAGCCTGCCCAGGCGGAGGTGGATAGATAGCCCCAGAGCTCTCAGGCTCACAGATAATGCTGGAATTCAGCTGTGGGGGGGCTTTATCTAAACCTGAGGTCCTTCTCTGGCACCAGAGAACCACGGACAGAGGAACATTGAAGCAACTGGCCAAAATTAGTCATGTGAAGTGTGGCTGCTCCATTTGAAGTCATGAATGAAGAAGTAGAGTGCAGGCCAGGGACGTGCCCTGTCAGTGACCTCATGAGTGGCTCCAGTCAGGTCTGATAGGCATGAAGATCTACAGACTTATATGGTGCAAAGACTCTTTTGACATCATCTGGTGATGGAGGTGATTGTGCACTGTACGCCACGTCAACAGAGATTTGTCAACCATTCGAGCGATGCTAGACTTTTTCAATCAATCAAATAAAAAATACCAGTGTCAAAGCATTCAGTACTATACCATCTTAAATCGGGCCAATTAAATTACAGTCCTGTATTGTTAACCACCGAATGTCCCTCTAATTGTAAATGTTATGGATGAGGGCTTGTGAACCAAAACAAAGATTTCTCTCTGACCAGATGAGTTCCCAGCAGTTTTTGTTGAGCATCTGAGCAAACCAAATGTCTTCATCAGAAGGAACCAACTGCACCCCTTCGACCATATGAGTTGAGTGAGAGTACGTACCGCTGCCTTGTAGATGTCGTTCATGCTGGAGGCTCTTCTGCTGCCTGTCCTGACAGTGTCCGGGCACAAAGGAAGGATGTCCTGTCCAGATCAGGGCAGGACTCTGGCCTCAGCCTGGGAGGGTTTTATAGCTGGAGCCTGGCACTGTCTGTCCCTCCCCGGGCAACGCAGCCTCCCCTCTGTTTGTGCCTAAAACGTGCATCGACAAATGTGTCGGTGTGTGCGCGACGTTTGGCCAATCTGTCACAATCACCAGGCTCAGATAAAAATGCAGCAGCTCTTAGGGGGCACACTTTGGAATGGAATGAAGGGGGAGGGCATGCATGGTGAGGCCTAATCTCCATGGAGAGAGCCATAGAGACACTCAACATTCCTCTAAACCTGGACCAGAGGGCTCGAGAGGTTGTGTGTGTGTGTGTGTGTGTGTGTGTGTGTGTGTGTGTGTGTGTGTGTGTGTGTGTGTGTGTGTGTGTGT
>JBBBVU010000014.1:8545194-8566359 GCA_037177055.1 Atherinosoma microstoma
ACCAAAGTCATTAATGACATATGTTTGAATACAGACAGTGGACATATGTCTGTCTTAGTTTTACTGGACCTCAGCGCCGCATTTAATACGGTTGACCACCATATATTACTCAGACGACTAGAAACCTGGGTGGGCCTCTCTGGTACTGTATCAAACTGGTTCAAAACATACTTACAGAACAGGAAGTTCTTCGTGTCAATAGGTAACTTTACATCTGAGCAGAAAAGAATTACATGTGGAGTTCCCCAAGGTTCCATCATGGGGCCTCTTCTGTTTAACATCCACATGCTCCCACTGGTACAGGTAATAAAGAACAACAAAATTAGTTACCATAGCTATGCAGACGACACACAGATTTATATTATGATGTCTACAGGAGACCAAGGCCCAGTTCAGGCTCTTGGTAAATGCATTGAGGAGATTATTGACTGGATGAGCCTAAACTTTCTTCAGCTGAACAAAAAAATCGATTAGACAACTGCTGCTTATTCAGAACTCTGCTGCTCGAGTCCTCACTAAGACCAAGAAAGTAGACATCATCAGTCCAGTTCTGAGGTCTTTACACTGGCTGCCTGTCCATCAGAGGATAGAATTTAAAGTTCTGTTGCTGGTCTATAAAGCTCTGGATGGTTTAGGACCAAAACACATCAGTGACTTTCTGACCCAGTATGAACCCAGCAATGACCCTGGTCTCTTATCAGTTCCCAGAGTCAGAACCAGACATGGAGCTGCATTCAGCTTCTATGCTCCACATGTCTGGAACAAACTCCCAGAAAGTCTCAGATCAGCAGAAACACTCAGTTTATTTTAATCCAGGTTAAAGACCCTCCTGTTCTCTGCTTCATATTTTATTTCATTTTTCTCTTCTGTTTTTGCAATGTAACGCACCTTGAATTGTCCTGCACATGAAATGTGCTCTATAAATAAATTTGCCTTGCCTTGCCTAAAGTTCTGCAAAATGGTTTTCTGGACAAAACTGGGGTATTTTATCAAACCAGGCTCGGATCAAGGAATAAAAAGTGAAAGTTAAACTTACGGCAACATGGAGCTGTGCTGCATTCATTGGAGCTGTGCTGCATTCATTGCAGCTCGGAAATCACAAAACTAACAGTCTACCTCACACAAGGGCAACTACAATACTAAGAAATTAACAAATCAGGATTAATTATTTGAATAAGTCTGCTAAAACTCTTAGCAGTTTTAAATCAGGGTTAAAAACTTTTCTATTTGTCACCTTTTATCAAAACAACTGATAGCTTTTATTACTTACATTCTAATCTTATTTCTTTTTCTTCTGTTTTTATTTAATTCATTCCATTTCTTTAAAAAGTTTGTTCTTAATGTTTCTGCACCCGCTGTAATGCTTCCAATGTTTTATGTAAAGCACCTTGAATTGTCTTGTCGATGAAATGTGCTACACAAACTTGTCTTGCCTTTAGAGTCTATGTGGGATTCCTAACAGCTTACAGAAGTATTATATAATGATAAATATACAGTTAAAAATATAATCAAATTAAATTTAAAAAAACTATTTTTTTAAAATCCTGTGATTAATATGCGATCAATCGCGAGTTAACTCAGGACACTTGTACAATTAATCGCGATTACAAATTTTAATTGACTGACAGGCCTGATTAATATTATGAGATATCTTCTCACGGTGGACAGATTCTTCAACTCCACGTCTTTTCAAATTAGAAGTTGACAAAGCTGACGTTCTGACTTGTTTTTTAAGCGCAGGCGGACATAATTTGCTTAGAAATGTTATATTTCAGACCGTACATAATCTTAGACACAGTATTGAGGCAGTAAACGTCTGCAGTGCTTCCCTTTTCACCTGCACTTGCCCTTTAAAGAGCTGGACTGCACCATTACAGCAGAGCATTCCTGGTTTGTTAAGCTTGAGTATGCAGTGCATCGTGGGTAACGTAGTGTGAAGTAAGTGTAGAACCATGTAAATGTAGGTTGAGACTCACATAATCTGAACGAGTTCACGTCCAAGTTCTTTATTTGCAATTAAGTTCACAGAAAAACACACGTGTTCAATGAGCACATTCTTTTGAACTGATTTGGGCACAACACTGCAGAACTGTCACTGACGATTCAGCCCCTGGAAACAGTCACTCATTAAAACTTTTTTCATTTCTAAATTCTTCATAAACTGCTCTCCTCTTTACTCTAATCAAAACTAGCTGACTATGGAAATATGCTCCAACAAATCGCACGCAAGTGAGTTACTATAGGCACGTGATTATTGGATGTATTAAACCTCGACTGTCGGTCGTCTTCAGCAAACATTCTGCTCAATACACCTTTAATTTAATATCAATTTTAAATGGTAAAACATCACCTGTGGGAATTGACTTCACCTGTTGGGTGGCTCCACTCTGCTGGGTTGCAGAAAGACTGTCTTTGTCTTTTGCATGTCTGTGATACACCACTGTGTGCGTCCGATGAGCGCTGCGGGAGTAAGACGCTGTTTAATACAGGGCTGTATGTTTTTGAGGGTCCTAAGATTAAATTCATAATTATTATCTTTTTGTGAATTTATCTTTTATTTCAATGGAATGAGAGGCTTTTGGACTTTCAAATTATGTGTCTTTACAAGTATAATTTAAGGACAAAACCCCCTCCCCCAACCCTCCCTGTAGATCTGCCCCTGCAATAGACCTATAATAGACCTTTCACTGCTTTTGTCCCTTCATTGAACAAGTTTTCATGCCTTTCTAATAAGCAGTGATATTTTCATCATCACCAAGTGCTCATTACCCTGGAAACAACCCTGCAGAGCAAGCTTGTTTGTTTCTGGCTTTCTTGGTTATTAGTAAATAATGTCATGATAATCTTAAACTACAAGGAAACTTGAAGAGTGTATCCACCTCCAAGGCTAATGCCTCTGTTATGCATGGATGTATTTACTTATCATGTATTTGTCTATTTGCAATTTTATGAAAATGCATCTGGATTTATGCCAACATTTTTAAAGTTTTCTAACCATGTGTTCCCTCTTTACCAAGTTTAATTTAATTTAATTTAATTCAATTTAATGTTTTATTACTTTGTTTATTTATTCATCACAGCCTTTGTATGTTTGTTTAAATAGAATCCAGTTAGCTGGTTAATTATCTTCCAAAGAGAGGCCAAGAGAGAATTTGCTATCAGAAAAAAAAAAACATTTAAAGAAAAAGACATATTTTAGATTTTAAATGTTAAATTGTCATGTATGGTCATGAATGTTAAAATATTGTTTGTTGTTGCTTTGCTAGATATCCATTTATAAGAACAAATTACTTATAAATTATTTATAAAGGACATTATTTATTTATCACATAGTTAACCATTCAACTGCCATTACATTCAGGGGAAGAAGGAAGTGATATGACAATTTCTATTATGTAACATGACAACTGGCACACCCAGCTGAAGCCATACTACTATGATTACAGCACTGAGTGCATTGTCGGATGATGCAGATCATTTAAAGAAAAAACTTTGCAAAAATAAAAGAAGGTACTGAAGGGAAATCAAGTAAGAATAAGTAAATATTCAGTTCTGATTTAACTTAGTGCTTGTTTTAGTTTTTAGATTAAATTTTTTATGATAGATTTTTTTAAAATAATGTGACTGCATTGTAACTTCCAGCTTTAAATCAGTGTCCAATCAAACCCTGGTTTTCCGGAAGTTGGTTAGACAACACAAGCAATTTAGAGACTTTCTTGCAACAATTTTTTCTAGTTAGGCAGTTTAACAAGGGAATGAATAAAGGATCATTCAGCCTCAGCTCAGGTATATGAGCATCTAATTAATTTCAATGCTGGGTTGTGTTTTTGAAAACATGTCAACCTTGGGCTAAAATTCACCCAGGCAGGTAATTCACGCTTATGGCATTTTTATGAAAAGATGTGTGATGACATCAACAAACAAACATGCTTTTATTTCAGACAGCTTAAACCTGAGCTATCTCGTGATGCATGGAGCACAGCATTTATTGTAGGATGTTTAGATTGTGTTTTACTGTGGACTCTGAGCTCCAGCTCATTCCTAAGCTATCAGTGTTAGCGTTGATCAGGCTGATTACAACCCTCTTTTTCCTGTAATTAACAATTACTGAAGCTCTTCTCTACGATGTTGAGGGGGTTGAAGAAGTGGTTTGGGATGGATTAAAGCTGACGTCAATGGCAAATGCAAATTTGCTTCTCCCAGCTTTATGTAAAAACTGAATTGGAAGCTTAGCGGGGAAATTTTGTCCACATGCTCTAACCCATTCTTGTTAGTGCTGGAAGGATTGCGTGGTCTCACTGATGGGCTGGACAACCAGCTCCCTCAGCTTTGAAGTTGATAAACCTTTTAAAACCATGACAAATATTCTCCTGCAATTTCGCCAGAGGAAAGGCAAATAAATGAAATAGGTAGTAGGCACAAGGAGTATGAAAATTTCCTCCTTCCACCTCAAATTCTCCATCATACAGCCAAGTTAAAGCTGAGGTGCTTGCTCTTGCATAGCATCATGCATACAGTTGCTTTCCCCTCCAGAGCATTTTCCCAGATTTTAAAACACATGACAGAATAGCAGCCAACAATGTCACAGCATGGACACTACAGTGGAACAATGATCAGCCAGCATTTTGCTGCACAACCTCCATGTCAGTGGCGGACATGGCTGCATGGCACAAGTTAGGCAGCAAGGGTAACACATCCAGTCAGTTTCCATAGTGATGTGGTTGAATAGAGGGGATTAGCAGGGGCAGTGTGGTGAGAAAGGATTGAAGGCTTCTGTCAAAGCCTCCATTTAAAGAGTTCCATGTCTTGGCTCCTTACTATTTGTATATGCTGATGATGGACCTCTCGCTTTCCTTCACTCCCCACACTTTCCCTTACAGAGACATATATGTGTCCTGGAACCACTGTCTACTTTCCTCTGGCAGGTTTTTCAGGTAAAAAATATCTCAAGCACAGTAAGATACGAGCCCAGAGAATACCAAGCTCAAATGTTATACCACAAGCTGCGTCGAATTATACCATAAAAGATAGTTCTAAACTCTAACCAAGGGCAAAACTAAATTCACAGATTTCTATGAAGAAGTGCTGCAGTTATCTAATTTCAAACTCCACCACCAAAGTGTGTAGGCTGCTCTCTGAGTGCACACTTTAAACCCTGTCACATATGGATTAGTTTGCTTTTAAATCTGCAAAATTGGAAGGTAAACAGGAAATTTTGGCCTGTCTGGAGACAATCATTTTTTGGAAGATTATCCTTTTTTTTCGAAATGAGAGTTTAGTTTAACTTGTAAACTCAGAGATTCTGCTTACCATCCTCAGAAAACAGTAATATAATAATTAATCAAGTTTTTCCAAAAAAAATCAGAAATCTGATTATTGTGGATTTACACATTTATTTGTATTCAAATTGCTATAATCCTATAATTTGGAATGATGTAATAAGATCAGGCCGTATTACTAGGAAGTAATCATGGGAGGCCGTAGGCAGCTCTTAAAGAATGGAGAATACACCAAAAAGAAACCCTGAGTTAAAGAAATACTTGTTATCCTCTGACTCTGCTCCTTTGATATGTTCAATTACCTGCATCACTGCAGCATGCTGCTGCACAGATGAAAACTGAAGGATGAGAAATCATGCGTGCAAAATCCTGCATTTTATTATTGGAAATTATATCAGCTCTCGATACTTACAATAAACGTAAATACACCTGAAATTATTGATATTTATTTCAAATACTCTGTGATCACTGAAACCAAACAGCTAAAGTTTGTGATTTCTAGTCAGGTTTATTACATAAATTGGGTTTTAGAATTATTTGTGACCATCAGAACTTTTTTTGTTTTTAAGCTATATGGGCTCTGTGTTGATATCCATGTCTGCATCAAGCCTCTAACTGGACAAAGATGGAAGAGTAACTCGAGGCTTATCTAAGATAGAAAGGCATAAAGGAATTTTTAAAAATGAAAGATCTTAGCTCTAATCCGAGCTGCAGTGGCCAAAAAACTGTACATGTGAGTGAAAAATGGTTCAAAGACTAGATTTAGCTAAAGAACACAAAGGCTTGGTGAAAAAAAATGGGTGCGCTTTCTTTTAGTTAAAAGAGAACAAAACTCAGGTAGTCTCCAAAAATGTTATGGATTCTATAGAGAAATGTAATAACAGCTGAAAAATATTATCTCTGAAGAATGGAAGAACATTTCTCCATGCTGAGGACTGTGTCTGTCATAAAAACTAATGTAAGCAAAGCATTTTAAAAAAGAAGATCTTACAGCTGCAAACAAAGTATAATATACCAAAAACACATTTCTTCAAGTACTTGCAGGTGAGGGCCATCTTTCCCATCTTTTCCTATGGAAAATATACTTGCACTAGATCCAAACAAAAAGGTGGCTATTTCCAAATTGTTTTTTTTCTGACTTGAACAATACAACATCTAAAGAACATTTAAGAGTGGCTTGGAGAGATTATCAAGGGATAGAATTAACAGAGGGAGACTGCTCTATGACAGACCCACAATGCCTCAATATGTGCTAGACATGGCCTCCTACAATTCAAAATATTACATCAATTATATTAAACAGAAATTACACAAAATATATCCTGAACTCAACCCGGCGTGTGACCGATGCGGACAAATACCCGCGTCATTGGGTCATATGTTTTGGAAGTGCCCTGGATTATCAAACTACTGGAGCAATATTTCTAATACTTTGATGAAAGTTTTGGAGAGACATACAACTGGAAGCACAGACTGCCATTTTGGGAGTCATGGGCTCTGATAAAACAGGGCGCACAGCAGGAAAATCTCTTATACTGTTTATCAGTCAACTGGCTCGCAGGCTGATTCTGCTTAATTGGAAGCAGAAGGTAGCACCTTTTCACTCGCATCTCATCAAAGACATTTTGAAACACCTGCAGCTCAAAAAATCTGGTTCACATTAAAAGGCAATGAACGTAAATTTGATAAAGTTTGGCGTCCCTTTATAGATTCAATCGAAACATGACTTAACCCCCGTTTTCTTTTTTTTTCTTTTTTTGTTTGTTTGTTGTTGTTTGTTCTTTTTTTTTACTCTTACTTTATTATCATATTTATCTATTTTCAAATGGAACAGTTTTTACATGTGCAGAAATGTGAAGTATAACGATGTGAGTACTAGCAATGGTCTGAGTATGGATGGCTATATTCCAAATCCAACGTTGTAAGTAACATATCATAACATGACTTTGAGAACTTGTTAAAGGTAACATTCTGAAAAACTTAATTTAAACAATCTTGGTCATAAATTTATATCCCATTAAGTCTACTCCTGAGAGTGGAGGCTGTTTGGCAACGAAATACACTTATTCTAATAGAAATCATGTCCCTCCTGTCATCTTTGTCTCACGGGCAGACATTATTACAGCTCAGGGTACACAACATTCTATGTAACTGTGTGAATTAAAAAATATAGTCAAGTAGTTATTGTGAATTCATTGTAAGACATATTATGATAGTGAATTTACCTTCATCTGATGATTATTTCAAGCCATTTCTCTATTCAACATCACTTCTCGGGATATAATCAATAAATGGTCGGCCTCAGTTGAGCATCAACCATATTTTAACTTTTTCTTTGATGTGCACATCATAAAGATAACGAGTAAGCTCCATTTTTGTACGAAGACATAATACATTTGGAATGTACATTTCTTAATAAAATAGCAGTTCATCGGCTTTAAAAGCAATATGTATACAGTTATTTCACATAACTCTTAATACTGTTAATAACGGCCATTTGAGCTATTATCGTCAGAGTACAACCAAACAGATGGTTTTAGGATAATTTCTTTCAAAAGTCTTTTTCATCTTTGACATGTATTTGCATGTTAGCATATATTTCTCTGCAGCCCTGGATGTGCTTTTTCACCCCTCGGAAGCCTAATTTGGACCATTAATGGACTTTTTGTAGAAGTTAATTAACCATTTTCAGTGATAGAACCACAGCAATCCCAGTAGAGAGCCATATAAGGAGGGGGAGACCGAGACCGATTAGGCTGTTGCCTAGCAACACATGTACAAAATTTGAAGCGGTTTAGTGCCCCCATACTGGTTATCATGGAGGTCATATGTTTACTAAATCCACACTGTGTGCTAGCTGTCACACAGACCTGACAGCAGATCAGCACAAGTACCTGTCTCTGTCCTGCTCTGTGCATGCTGACGGGTTCATGCCGATCATGTTAAACCTGCAACCAGGCTGAATGTCTCTTAAATCACAACCGTCTAATTCCGTGGATTTGTGTAAAAAACATTTATTTTGAATGAGCACTAAATGCTACATCTGAATCCCAAAACGTGGGGGGGGGGGGGAGTCTCTCACTAGCAGTGGGATTTAACTTATTTGCATATTGATCCTTTCAGAAAGGTAAAACCAGGAAAACATTAAGGTGAGAAGTGGAAAGCCTCCCAAATTTGGAAGATGCTTCACACAGTATTGCTGAAATATCATCAGCCAGCCTGCTCACTGCTTCTTACATCCAACAATACCTTACTTTGCATGTAAATAATCTGGCATGAGGCTGTTTGTTATCAAGAAATGTTCTCTCAGCTTGGTTTGTATGTTTTCAAATTGTGTGTGTGTGTGTGTGTGTGTGTGTGTTGAGGCAGAATGTGAAAGAGAAAAGGAAACATATAGAGAGAAGAAGAAAGGGAGACATAGGGAAGGAAAGAAGAAACAGGCGAGACAGAGCTGCTGATGCTCACTTCACAGCAATTTAGGTCACACTAAACAAATGCTACACTAAAGAAGCAGAGATAAATAAGAGCATCTAAGCCTCACGGTGATTTCAGTGTCTTCAGTGCTGAGATCACAATGCAGTGAATAAAAAAATCTAAAGAAGAAGCTGTGTACACGGTGAGTGTCTCAGCATCCCATCACGTGCAGGTGTGTGAGGCAAATTTCATCAGTCTGCCCTGAGAGGAAAGATCAAATTATGTTTTTTCTCTTCACCAAAAGACTGAGTGAGCAGTTATTCGGTTATGCATTATTTCTCCAGTGAAAAGCATTTATGCCGATCCGACCATCATCAACCACAGAGGTGCTGAACAATGCACTCTCAAGAAAAATGTTTGGCACCTGAAAATAAAGAACAGAGAGAAAAGAAGAGGCTGTACATGTAGGATTGTGCCTGTGTAACTTTTTGTTTGATCACTTTATAAGACATGTTTACATTTTAATTCACACTAGAAGGCAGAGATGTTGTCAGAGGAAAGGGTTTGTGTATATTTTGTGTGGATTTTATATTACTGAATTTTGCTGGGGTTTTTTAGGCAGCACCCTATTCAATAAGTAGATTTAACCAATTTTTTTCAAAAGGATTTTTTTCAGGACTATTTTGTTGCTCTGATTGTGAGTAACAAATCCAAAGGACGGACAGAAATTAGACATTTCTCTTGTTCTTATCAGCTGACTAAACAGAGGCCACTCTTCTTATTTTCAAATGGTTAATATTCTGCTAAAACCTCTGTGGCCCAAACCCCAAATCTGACTGCAGAATGTCAGCAATCACCAGAGTGACTTGCATGTTTACAGTGAAATTAAAATGGGATGTGTACTCAATTCAAGCCAAAGCAAAAAAAAGCAACTCTGCGACAATATGAATAAAATATGTGAATTGCTTATGATTAGCATACTAATGACTAATCATCATGCTAATCAGTGCATTTTGTGACCTCAAATTGCAGTGTTTGGTGTTGAAAAACATGGACCCACGAAGATGCACTTTGAAAAAAGAAAAACAAGAAATGCTCCAAGAATCACATGGGGGATAAGCGTGTAGTTAAAACAATCAATTCAAGATGAATCATTTAAAATGTGTTCACATCAAGGAAGAAATTTCAACAGCAATCATTGTCAGAGATTTCAATATTTTTTGAGACAGAAAAAAACACAAATGATATTTCTTTAAAAATGTACTACAATCACTTATGTGTCAAATTACTTAAAACCTTTAAAACCTTAGTGAAAATTTTTTGGTTTTATTCATAATTTAACATCATCCAATACTAAGTAAGTGAACTGTACCTTCTGCAAACCCCTCCCATAACATCACACGGATTTTACAGCCACTGTGCCTGCAAAGAGGAGCAACTCTTATAGCCTCAATCTCAGTCACATACTCTAAAAGCCATCACAAGAAAGGACAAGTAATTCCAGCCTAATGGAGCACATACGGCATTCACAAGGAGCCACATGCAGGCTTCCGACGGAAATTAAGAGACTGAGGGCTGCTGGTGAAACGGGCAGTGAGCTGTATCAAAGCAAAGCTGCGGGGTTAAGGGGTCAGCTGGCTGAGAGTACATGTCACCAGCCTATTGGACATGCCTGCGTGCTCCATCAGCAGGTATATAAATATGTGTCATGTTTCACACTCCATGTCTGCAGGGACGGCAAAACCAGATGGGATTTTAAATGCTGCTTTTCATGTGGTATCGTTTAGTAGGTTAGTTCACCCCTCATTGGTTTGCCATCTGGTGCCCTCTCAGCCAGTGATAGTGCATTAAGCGTTCACACTGGAGTATAAACGCTCCTGATCTTTTCAACAGTTTATGCTACAGTCAGCAAAATACGTCCTCAAATTCAAGCAGTTTTTTTTTAAAGATAATAAATTGATCATTTTCTTTTTTTCCCCCAATTAGTTCTGATAAGTGATGAAACGCGCGTGGCAAACGAAAACAATGAGTATGAAGGCAAATTGCAAGACTACAAGTTTGCACAGGGAAAGACAAGTGGAAGCCAAAGTGATATCACAGTTTGTTTATTTATTGTTTTTGTTTAGTTTTTTTAAATGTTAAATATTCAAGTAAATCAAACAAGTGGGCCTGTCTAGGCAGGCGGTGATTCACTTACCCTTGTACTTTAAAACTGCTCCTCCTTAAAGACACGCTGTTGCCTCGTCTCCAACTTTCCGGATGTTTTCTATCAAGAAAAAAAAAGATAATATTTTCCTTTCTCCCACATCCTCCCGGCTTTTTTCTTACTCTTTCATTGTTTCTTTTTCTATCTTTTTCCTCCTTTTTTCTAAATTGCCAGGTTCTTGAAGTTTATCCTTCTCATATCATCCCCTATTTGTGGTAGACGTCGTCGGGCTTTGGACGATTACATGCTGAGTTAGACAACCAGCCAATGTGCCCTCCCTTTATTGACGGGTTCCTTTTATCACACTTTGCCAGATTTGCAGGCAGCCGACTGGCATCACTTACCAAATACACGCGTTTGGACCTGACAGTGCACTGCTTCATATATTACTCCCCCATATGTTTCTATTTTGCACATCGACCATACATTTTAATAGCAGGGGGGAGGAGGGATGTTGTTGGATTTTTTTTTTTTTAGTTTTTTTTTCTCCCCCTCCGGTGTGTGGGGAGGGATGGGTGGAGGGGGTTCAGATTTGGTTGTCTATTGCTGGGTGTAATTATATATATATATATTTTTAAAAACCTTTGATAAAAATAAAAAAAAATCTGTTGAGGTGGGGGGGCCATACTGATTAAATGTATTACCTGGACATGAGAACTGAACGGAAATGTCAAATGTCAGGTTTTTTGGATCACACAACTTGCTTTGATATATGCTTTGGGAAATGATGACAAAAAAATGTTTTTTAATCTTAATATTAATTCAAAGGGAAAAAAAGAGTCAAACAAACTGAAATTTGAACAAACAGGTTGCAAGTGTGATGTCAGTACAGCCCCTATGAGGATGAAGAGTAGGGGGGGGAGGCGACTTTGAGATGACATTGAGGCTGTGTAGATGGGAGTTGAGTCTCTGGTTGTTGATGTTAGACAGTCGCACAAGGCGAAGCGCCTGCTGCCCGTGTTGATTCAGCCTCCTCCTCCTCTTCCTCCTCCTCTTCTTCCTCCTGGTCTTCAGCACTGCTCCCCGCTGGACAGCTCCTGCCTGGACACCCCTAACGCTGCATGGTCCCTTTAAGTCTTTTAATGGAAGTAAAATCTATTTATGTTTCAAGAAATATTGGGAGTTTACAACTTCAACCACGGGAGGAATCTTCGGATACCTCGTTTCGAGATTTGTGGCAGCCAGCGTATCCTCGGCGGCACAGATCACAGATTCATTGTGAGTAAACTGAATGCTGAATTCTTGCGTCTGTCTGTGTGCTGCCTACGTTTTCTTTTTTCCACCCACATATAAACGAGTTGGTTTTATTGCATGGCTCATTTTTTTCCCTTTTTTTTTCCTTTGCTGTAATCGTTTGAGTGGTTCAATTGTGAATGAGTCTATTAGTCTGCTACTGGGGTCAAGGTAATGATTGCACGATGATCCCCCAAACCTTCATGCTACATCCAATTACATGCAGCATTGATTTACTGTTTCCCAGTGTATTGCGCTCCGCAAATGTGGAGGCGCATTCTGGTGCGCTGAATATGCGCACAGTTCTCAAATAATCGGATGGATTGGGATAACTATGTGTGCAGCCTGATGCGTAAAGCTTTTACGCAGTGGACATCCCTTTGTTTCTGCTGTGCGTTTTGTTTTCCGGTTTGTTTGAGTAATATTTGTATCCCTGCTGCTTCCAATTCTGCATGTGGATAACTGTTAGGATAATCTGTAGGTGGTAATTGGTGGACTTCACTGTGCTTAATCCTCAAGGCTTTCCGCTGTACGGAGCGTCTTGCACTCTAAGAGCACGTTTTGGATCCTGTAATTTCTCTTTAAGTTTTCATCTTTCGTTTCTGTTTATGCTGTCAATATTTCCTGTATTTTAAAAGGCATATTTTACTACAGACTTTGTTTAGGCTACCGTGCCTGCTGATCTGGTTTTGGCTGTCAATTTATGTGCAATCTGTCGTCTGTTTTACTTGTGGAGGCAAGTCAGCAGTCTCTGCCATCGATGGGGTTTTTTTTGGCTTTTGTCGAGTCTGACATGAATGAAAAAAATGTCATGGTGCTAAATGATCAGAAGGAGCATACGTTTGCTTTTTGCAGAGTTAATTCTGTATGTTTGGATGCCATTGCTATAGTTTTATATTGTACCTTTACGGGTTTACATGAATGTGGTACGAATATGTCTTTTTTTTTTTTTGTTGAATAATCATGTTGTTTGCTCCCCCTGAACAACCAATTACTCTATTCACGATTCCAGGTTAACGGCGACTGACGAGCCGTGTGTACACAGGGTTCATCTCAAGACATTTGGTGCCAAGGTTAGTTCTAAAAAACCGCGAAGCTGCTGTCTACGTGGACAGGTGCTGAAGCCTCCCGTCCTACTGCCAGGACCTTTGCCAAACCCAGAGACATGGCGACGAACGGCACCAAAACGGATGGACAAGTCACAGAACTGAACGAGGTGTCCACTAATAATGACAAGCCCAAGTCACTGGACGTGAAACCCGAAAAGAAGAAAAAGGAGTTGCCAGACAGAGAAACATGGGGGGGGAGATTTGATTTCCTCCTGTCTTGCGTGGGTTATGCAATTGGACTTGGAAACGTATGGAGATTTCCTTATCTCTGTGGAAAAAACGGCGGAGGTAAACATCATTTTCACCGCTAATTTATGCACACTGCACGAGCCTGTCAGCACTACGGTGCACACTGTCGAGCTTACTTAATCTACCATGTCGATAACATGAACGGAATGAATATATCTCTTTCTTACATTAACATAATATGCAACCCTAATTAACTGACGTTTATGTGTTTTCAGTAGCCTAATGCGTCATGCAGTTTTTTAGCTGATGATTTGTCATTTAAAATGCGTAACTTGATCTACTTTTGTCCATCCAGGAGCCTTCTTGATTCCATATTTTTTGACCCTCATATTTGCTGGGGTCCCCTTGTTCCTACTGGAATGCTCCCTTGGTCAATACACCTCAATTGGAGGGCTTGGTGTGTGGAAACTGGCGCCTGTGTTCAAAGGTATATAAATATATATTAAAAAAATACATCAATGAATGTGTCCTTATACGTTTTTTCAAACTTGCAGAATTATATATGATAGGATATATGATGCAGTGTTGGAAATATAAATATGATATCAGGATTTACAGAGGCCACACACAACCTAATTAATCTCTCTATGATAGGTGTGGGCCTTGCAGCAGCTGTCCTGTCCTTTTGGCTTAACATTTACTACATTGTAATCATTTCTTGGGCCATTTACTACCTGTACAACTCATTCACCACCGTAAGTATTGCAGAGTGTCCTTATAAAAAGATGAAAGAAGCAATGGTGAATTTAGTCTTTAATATCTGTAAACAATAAATGAATGAGTAGATAATGATAATAATAATAAAAAAAAACAACTGCAGAAAAACTACAAAAAAAAAACAAACAACAAACTATTTTTTAAAAAGCCTCCAAATCTGTAAAAGAGGGTAATTTGAAATGTCATTTTTGTTTTCCAGGATCTTCCATGGAGCTCATGTAACAATCCATGGAACACAGATAAATGTTACACAAACTACACCATTCTAGATACCACCAATCTAACCAGTGCTGTGATGGAGTTTTGGGAGTAAGATATTGACCGCTCTCTCTTGCTCTCCACAACATCGGTGCTTTAAACTATCCTGCATGCTTCCCTGAGCTACATAAAGCACAGCCTCCTCTGCTGCATGGTTGTTTCGCCGTCTGTATAATAGTCTTATTGTTGCTCGCTCTGACTTGTAGGCGCAACGTGCATCAAATGACTGATGGCTTGGAAAAACCAGGCCAGATTCGAGTGCCACTGGCAATAACTCTGGCCATTGCCTGGGTCCTTGTGTACTTCTGTATCTGGAAGGGGGTTGGCTGGACAGGGAAGGTAAGATATTTGCTAAATTTGGCAACCCAAGACGTCCTATGCCATACTGACTCCTAATAAGGAGAGTGTGACAGCTATGCAATATTAAACAGTCTAATATCATCTCATCAATCTTTCACATTGCAGTCAGCATTGTCCAGATTGATTTTGAAATAGGAGAGAGCAAAAATTTATGTTCCCTAATCCTTTTCTGCCTCATGGTGGCTCCTCTAATTCCAATTCTCCTGACACATTTTCTGCGCAGAGTGTGAATTCATGATAGGAGGAGCAACAATCAGCCATACCCCACAATCTGAATTTGTCCTCTCCCTTCACTTGGAGCTGTTTCTCTCCCATGTGATGCCACATTTTCAAAGTCTAGTTCATCACATGACCATGGCAAACAATATTTGTTTTGGTTCAAAGTATACACAACCCCACCCCCTCCACAGTTTGCTCACAAAATGCTTGCACAATGTCACAAATGCAATGAGACAGAAAGAGCTGTTACAAAATGAAGTTGCAGGGATTTCTTTGCTGAGTAATTGGTGTTTTATCCAGCCTTTGATTTCATTAAAAGAAAATATAAAGAAACTTCAAAAGCTTCATGAAGATTTATGTTCCAGAGTCACTCTTTCATGGATTTCATGTACCCTTAAAAAACAATGTTACCCTGCTGATAACTGCCTCACATTTTATAGGTCGTTTACTTCTCAGCTACGTATCCCTACTTCATGCTGTTTATTCTCTTCATCCGTGGGGTGACTCTACCTGGAGCAAGAGATGGAATTCTGTTCTATATCACCCCTGACTTCGAAAAGCTCAAAGAATCTGAGGTAATGACATGTTATTATATGATCCATACCTACGTGCTGCATGCCTGAGTTAGCAGGTCTCTGCCTCACGCAGCTAAATTCTTATGTTTTTTTTTTTTTGTCAGGTATGGCTGGACGCAGCTACTCAGATCTTTTTCTCTTATGGATTGGGACTGGGGTCACTTATAGCTCTAGGCAGTTATAATCCTTTCAATAACAATGTTTACAGGTAAGACTGGTGATGATTTATTGGCTGGATGTGATTTATGATTCAGCGATGGGAAAAGCTGCTGTATGTGAGGCAAATTGTCCTAGCTGAAGATGGCAGTAATTAAATTGATGCTATTTTACCAAATGTAATGCCTCAAGATTCAAGGGTGCATGATAATGGCCTTTAAAAATGTCTAATTAATGTGATTTTTTGGGGGGATGAATATAACAATCTAATGTGAGGGCTGTTTTTTTCATTCTGTGCTGGAGAAAAGAAAGAAATTCTTTTTTTTGCAATGCCTCACTATTTTCTCTAACAGCCCCATGGTTCTAGGTCATATAAACAATCAGTTACATAAAGATAGTTGCATTCAGTTTGTGCTTTTTGTGAGCTTGTTTCAAATGGATTTTCATTTCTTTAGCATCTACACAGAAATATCAGAGAATTCTATTATTAAAGTTTGTAAATAAAACAGGTTTATATTTGCTATAAAGAGAGTCTTATGTTGCTAAATAGGGAAGGTCAATACAAACAAACAAAAAAATCAATTTAAACATCTAATAACAGCCATATTTTATATTTCCTCTCCCCAGAGACTCTATCATTGTGTGCTTCATCAACTCATGTACCAGCATGTTTGCTGGCTTTGTAATCTTTTCTATTGTTGGCTTCATGGCACATGTGACAAAGAAAGACATTGCTGATGTGGCAGCTTCAGGTAACTGCTGATTTCCTTTTTCTGTAATGTTTCTACCTCCGTTTTTCTGCAACACTGTCATCCATACTGACTATTAAACACAGTTTTTCTCACAGATGCTACATGAATAACTACATTTGAAGTCAGAATAACCTTGATGAAATATGAAACATTTCCTATTTATCTTCTAGGTCCTGGCTTAGCTTTTCTGGCCTACCCAGAGGCTGTAACCCAGCTGCCTGTGTCTCCTCTCTGGGCCATTCTGTTCTTCTCCATGCTGCTCATGCTGGGGATAGACAGCCAGGTAAGGGGCTCAGAGATGATCTGCTCATGGGCTGACCTAAATATTTAAAAGCAGGTACATATCATGTAGCTCACCTCTGCTTCCTGCATGATAAGCATGCAATTTGCTTCTTGTGGACAGATATAGCTGGGCTTTGACATTAGCTGTCAAGTATTTTTAATGCAACTTTATCACCTCCATATGCCCGCAGGTCCCACTGTCTGTGTTTCTTTATTTTATGTGTGATATGAATAAGGCTACACTGGCCGTGAACACACACACTTCAAAGGCAAAAGAAAGAAATTACAACCCTTATTCTAAATGTCATTACAACATTGCGTTTTCCACATAACCAAAATGGCTTACAAGAGGTGGAAGGTTGGTCATTTACAGGATTATTATAGTCCTTTTATTCCTCTCTCCTTTCTTTCCATTTTCTTATCAGCTCTTCTAGTCAGTAAGAATCTGTATTTTTTGGTAGAATACAGTTGACAAAATATTCCCAGATCTCCACAAAATGAATGATGGATTTTTATATTAAAACATATTTATTTCAAAAAGTATAAGCAGGAAGGAGAAGTTCACATTTTGATGCTTATACATAAAGTTGTTTCTGTGATCCTGTCTTTCAGTTCTGCACCGTCGAAGGCTTCATCACTGCCCTTGTGGATGAATTTCCCAGAGCTCTTCGAGGTAGAAGAGAGATCTTCATCGCTGCTGTCTGTCTAGTGTCCTATGTGATTGGACTTTCAAACATCACACAGGTACAGCTCTGTTCACCCAACTCAATATTAGAGGATCAATATCCAGTAAAGGAAATTAAAATGTGATTTAAAAGATACAGATCATACATGTGTATAGAGTGTAAGAAGCCTGTGTAAGTCTGCACTCAAGAATATCTGCACATAAAGTTTTTTTTATAACACTTTTCCTTTTTCTTTATTGTTACCAGGGTGGAATCTATGTGTTCAAACTGTTTGACTACTACTCGGCCAGTGGAATGTGTCTGCTGTTCTTGGTCTTCTTTGAATGCATCTCCATATCCTGGTTCTATGGTATGTGTGTCATAATAAAAACCATCATTAAAGTTGTATTTTTCAACACATCATTAATAAGAAAAGTTGGTGAGATGCAAAAGTGGGAAACTGGTTCTCCAGCTTCAAACGATATTCAACCTTAAGGTCATGATCGCTCATGTGTGCCGCATCACAATCCTCATCATCATGCATGGCACCCCAGTAGCAAATTGAAATGAATGGGACATGAATATTTTCATCATAAAACTATTTATCTGGCAGGTGTAAACAAGTTCTATGACAACATCCAGGAGATGATTGGCTACAAACCTTGTATATGGTGGAAGATGTGCTGGCTCGTGTTCACCCCTCTCATTGTCGGTGTGAGTACTTTGAGCTAATAGAAGAGTACATCTAAAGTCATGACATGAAAAATGAAACAATAAATAAAGTCAATATTACCAGCCTGCAGCCATGTCAGACTGAGACAGAGCTGCCTGTAGTCAGAGGTGTCAGGATACATAAAGCTTCTCATGTCTCCCACAGGGTGTGTTCTTGTTCAGCGCCGTACAAATGGTTCCTCTAAAAATGGGAGACTATGTGTTCCCAGGCTGGGGTCAGGGAGTAGGTTGGCTCATGGCAATGTCCTCCATGATTCTCATACCCGGATATATGGTCTATATGTATCTTGGGCTCAAGGGAACTTATAAGGAGGTAGGAAAAAATCATCTTGTTGAATTCCTGAGTGAACATCCCAGATTTTGTTGTCTTGTGCTACCAGATTTTTGACAGTGTAGCATTAGGTCCTCCTTTGCTCTTACGTAATTCATTTGAATTGTGTTTCTCTCCCAGCGACTTCGGATAATGTTTCAGCCTCCTGCAGTGGTCAGGCGGCAACAGGAAAATGGACCCGAACAGCAAGCAGAAACTAACACCGCTAACCTGTCGAGCCCTGCCAATGCAGCCAATCCTGCCAGCCCTACTAACCCGGCTCCTGCAAACCCAGCTAGCCCCACCAATCCGGCTCCTGCCAACGCAACCAGCCCAGTGACGCCTGCTAACCCAGCTCCTCCGCCGGCTAATCCAGCCTCCGCATCTAGCCCGGTAAATCCAGCCACAAGTCCTGCAGCCACTATCACTACTACAACCACCACCGTGGCCAGTCCGGTTAACCCCACCACCACAACTGTAAGCCCAACCAACCCACCACCCAACCCAACTAGCGCAACAGAGCCCGTCAACCCCCCAAACCCAACAAGTCCAACCTCTAACCTGACCAATGCTGAGGCCAATGTGTAGACAACAAAGAAACCCTCATGGAGCATATAAACAAAAGAGAACATTACAAAGGACTTCCAAGATTTTAATTGATTCACCTACCTCCAGGGGCAATATGTGATCAAAACAGATTTCCAACTATGTTTAATTTTTCTGCATTTGTTAAACCAAACCAATGATGTCTTATTGTTGGTTTGTATTCTGAAAACAATATCAAAGACTGTTAGTGTTCACAAATACAAGCGTAATTCTGAATTTAAAAAAATGTAAACATACTGTGTAATACTGTGAGAAAAGAAAAAAACTTAGAGATATAGATTAGAGATTTGTTGAATATCTTCATGAATCAAGTAAATACCGTGTGAATATAGTAGATGAAGTAGTGAACAAAATTGACATCATTGAAGAGTGCAAAGGATTGCTTCAATTTTCTTTTTTTTTTTGTGGATGTTTACTAAGCCTCACACAGTTGTCTCTTTTCCAATCGTTGCTCTCTGTGAGGTAAACTACAGGCCGCAAGGCAAACGGGGAGCTTTGAGTAAGCACAATGCCAATAAGAAGTTCATGTTAAGAGCTCTGGAGCAATCCAGTATTTGTTGTAAAAGATTTTGTGTGAGAGAGAGAGAGACTGTTATTTTTCCTTCCTTTTTTCAGTGAAAAAAAAAGAGAAAACTTTTATGTGATCAAAGCATTTTTAGAATTATTTTTAGGATGTTTTATACTATATGTGTTGTAATGGAGGACCAAAATCAGAAGGCAGACAAAAGCAAAAACTATGCCATTTAGTATTTGGTTGGCAAAGCACAGGGTACAAAGAAGTACAAAAACAAGGAAAAAAAACTAGAAGAAGATGACGATGCACAGGGTTAGAAAAGTGATTTACAAACATTGACTATCCCTTAATGCTGACAGTCAATCCTGTTTACGTTTTGCATGCTTTCCTCAGGAACGTCATTGAAAATTTTCTCAATTGTCTCCTGACAAACAAAAGAAGAAAAACAGAGAAGGCCTTAAGCCAGCGCACCAATTTAGCCAAGCCATGGTCTGTTTTACATGACTTGGCAGAACTACAAAATACCACTTTGTATGCTAGCACAAAAAACCAACAAAAAAAAAACCAACAAAAAAAAACGGGACCAACTCTGTGTTTAAGTACAGTCATGATTTTTTTTCTCTATGTGTCATGATCGGTCATAGTTTGATCAATATGTATTCAGCAATACATATGTAGATGTATAAGTGCAGGCCAGTAAGCAAGTGGCCTGTTTCTCTTTTTGTTTACGTTGTCTTTGCTTTACTAGTGAAAAAGCATTAATTTCCCCAGACTTTTGCCATGGCGTGTTAGGACAATGTTAGTTTGCTTCTATGGCAGCTACTGTGAAAGGCATCTGGTTGAACAGAACATGTTTACCTTGAAAAGCAAAACAACTGAGCGAAAATGTGAAATGGCTACAATTCATGTCCTGTGAATTTTGTATAAAGTTACTCTACCACAGTTTTCTCTGGAAGTTTGTTGTAAAACTGTACTGTGTAAAACATGTAACTGTGAATGTTTGTACTACATTGGAAGTTATTGTCTAAATGTTGAAAAAATGGAGTTGCTGTTTTCTGCAATAATATTTTGATCACAGAAGCTAAAGCACATATCTTACAGAAATATATGAAATTATGATGATAAAGATACTGATGATTATATTAAAAATAGAAACTATGTCTAGTAAAACAATATTGTTTTGTATATTTTTAACTGTCTCACTGCCTAATGTAAAACATAATATTAACATGATATGTATCTAAATGGTGTCAAATGATAAAGCACGATTGTTATGTTATACAAACAGAAAAAGACTGAAAAATAAAGAGTTATAGAAAATATAAATATAATACATGCCTTGAATTATCCCTGATAGCATGTGTTTTTAATACAGCAGTTGTTTCTGGTAAAAGGAAATTAGGTCAGCTATCCCATCAAAAGATGCATGCTGCTTTGAATCCTTCTGCAGTAATTAGGCCCGAGCACCGAAGGCGGTGCGAAGGCCTATTGTATTGCAAGTGTTTATTAGGCCCGAGCACCGAAGGCGG
>JBBBVU010000014.1:8582348-8600745 GCA_037177055.1 Atherinosoma microstoma
AATGCTCCAATGCATTTTATTTTTAAGAAAAATGGCAAAACACAGTCGATCTTGTTATGACAAACTTAACATTAGGTCAACATCAACATGTCCAACCTAAAATGAAACAATTATGTGTGGGTGTTGAATGTGTCTGTTTGTGAGACTGAGTGTTAAATGTGTCCGTTGTGTGTGTGTGTGTGTGTGTGTGTATGAAAAAATGTGCCAATAACAGAGTGAGGATGAATTGTCAAAGTCAGAAATTTTGTGAAGACACTGATTTAAGATATATTTTTCTGTTTAAAAAAAATGAAATGAACCTCTTCCTTTTGGAATTATAGCATGTGTGTGTGTTACAAAGCACTGTCCATCTTGCCTAACCTTTTTTTTTTTGCAGTAAATGTGAGATCATTCCCCATTTGCTCTGTTTGGTTTTCAACATGAAGGGGAATGCTGAAGCTGATTATAATGCAGTCTACTGTACAGTCTACAGGTACTGAAGTCTGATAAAATAATGTAATGGTGGGAGAGAAGGAAGGAGCGATTTTTCTATGCTGGATTGTTCTCTTTGATCTGGAGTGCAGTAAAAGGAGGGCATTATGTAACGTCTTCAGCACACACATGGCCAACTGTGTGACTGCCAAACACACAGGGGGGAGTGGTAGTGGTGGTGGTGATGGTGGTGGGGTGCTGTGGCAAAAGGGGGGTAGGCAGACAGGCTAGAGGAAAAAGATAGGGCCTTGGAAGACATCAGTAGATGGCTGTGAGAGGAAAAACGTTGCTGCTCATATTGGTGTTGGGTCACTTTCCTTATTAAGGCTGCTCAGTCAAGCAGCTGTAATGTTGTCTCTAACAAGCCTCATAATGAGACATTAGAATGCCTCTTAGTAATGGTTCAAACATCTATCTGCTGTTCATTGCCCAAAACACACTCTCTCAATACACATCCCTTCTTCCCTCTGTAAAGCAAGGAAAGTTAAATAATTGCACAAGGTCCTGATTTGTGGGGAAGGGGGGTTGAGACACGAGAAATAGTACCCCTTAATTTGTATGACCTAATTGGAAGTAATTCATTATCTAAAAGGAACAACAAAACAGAAGCACAGTCATGTTATTTTGCACCAGATGGCCCTTTAAATCAATCATTAACAAATCAATAATATATAATTGCATGGCATTTTAGCCAACTATAACAGTGGGAAGTCACTAGCTATGTCAAGCACCATACGGTGATACTTCTGGCCAGATTTTTTCAACCAAACAGGACAAAGATAAAGCTGAGACAGCCTCATGCATCATACTGTTGAAGTATGTAAAGGAGAAGTGTATAAATAGTATATTGCCAAATCTATGCTGCATGCTTGGTCACACAAGAGACCCTTATAAAGAAGGAGATGTCTTAACTGATGGAATGAAGAAGTGAGGAAAAGGCAAAGAGCAATTGGTAGACTGTGATTGTAGTGGTGTGCAGCTGAAAACTGATGTTGAGATGGCCTGACAGGGTCTGTTTCTGTTCATTGCAAGACTGTTATCCAGAGTGACCGTGTTGTCTTCCCTTCCCTCTGCAAAGGTTATGCCATTGCCAGCAGTCCACATGACACATTGAATGAGCCACTATTGCCTGAGCCAGAGACGTACATCAGGTCCGTCTTAAAGTACGAACAACCCCGCATTTAATCCACACCATATTCCAAAGTTGTTTATAAGCACCTGTGCATTGGATCTCAATATTTCTGCTCTTTGTTTGCAACCTATAGTGAGGCTACAGCTGCATTTTGGAAGTGACGTGCTTGGTAATCGGGTGTGTAGGGCTGTCAGCTCAGGGTGCATGATCTTGCCAGCATGACTCAAGTCTGCCCGTGAGCTGCTTCCTGTGCCTGCGCATCTACTCCAGTTGTTCGTATGATCTATTTTAGATTCTCTTGCCCAAGGATGTGTGTGCATCCTCACAGCAGAGAGCCACAGAAATAAGAAAAAGAGGAGGGGTTAGGGGTAGGGGGGTTTGGGGGGGTTGCTGATGATGTTCAAATAATCTACGGGCAATAATGCAAATTCCCAGGACATTGTGCACCCGTGGATGTTGTAGATAGGGGTGCAGCCTTGGATTCTATTCAGGCACAACAAATTTGGAATTATGCAAACGAATGAATGAGATCTCTATCATCCATTTGCACAGGCCAACATATGCGCAATATGTGAGCCAACATGTGTGAAGACTGCAAGGGCCACTTTTCCCATTTAGCCTGTAGTTAAATAATACAGTTATCCAATTGGATTCATTTTTTACTCCTTACTGTGGCCAGAGTGCACTGTGCTAAACTGTTCTCATTGGTTCATTTCTTTTACGTAGGCGAGAGACCACAATGTCTGACATATGTGTGTCTTGACTATGTCTGAAAGCAGCCGAGCCCATCCTGTTAGAGAAATAACAGGAGGCAGCAACCGAGAGACCAGTCCTCCATTGCAAGCACAGATGTCATGCTCCTTGTGGCCTTCACACATTGAAGAGGCCAAGCCGAATTTGGCATGACCCTGAAGTGTCATCTTGATTAAGACACTAGTTTCGTGTCGACTACCGATGTGGCCTGATATTTGCGTGTGAGCCCGCGTGTGTCTATGCAGGGATATGAAATTGGTTTTGAGCTGGCTGGAAAATGTGGATCTCTTCTTCATAATCCCACAAGAGCGGGCTTCCTTGGAAGGCATGGTGCAGCAACAGCAGCAGGGGCATTGTGGTTGCTGAATGGCTGGGTCTAATCTTATGGAGGCAGTGGTCTGTTGGAGGGGGCTTTTGAGCAGATCTGAGCCCAAGGGGTGAGAGCAAGAGCAACCAAAAAGAAAGAAATAAAAAAAAAAGATTGTTCTTTTCTGCTTGAAAGATTTTTGATGAATGGTGCTCTCAAAATTTAAATCCACCAAATTGTAGTGAGGATACATTCATTTACATTTTCATTTGGCCTTTAAAGATTCTATTATTCTCCTGAAATTTGAGAATGCCAATCCAGCATAATGTTTCCAATACACACTATAGAATCCAAAAAAGGTCGGTGAACACAAGAGTCTGGCTCTGATGCCATGTTGGGGCACAGCTATACATTTGCACTCAACATGAAACCAACGTGTTCTCACTTTTAGACCTATTTTCCATCTACTAGTAGATCAAGGCTAAAGCAATCATATCAATATTTTTATGCTTTGTTTGATCTCCAGGGACTGAGGAATTTGTAGGAATTTGAAGGGTGGTGTAATGCTGCCATCTGCTGGTAGCAAAGTAGAAGCCAGCTGATCTAAGACACTCATTTAATCCCATGCCCATTGCTTTTGTGAAAACAATCACGAGTTTTTCTTCTTCTCATGGATTTTTCAAATAGTTTGAGTTTTTTGTCACCATAACACCAAACAAATAGAATTTATGGTCTACTAAGCACAAAGAGGCTGCAGATGTAATGTCCAAGGGAAGTTACCAGCTACTTCTTATTAAAGATATTTTGCACAGTATTCCTTGCTCCTCGTTTACAGTTTATATATATATTGACAGAATTGAGTAGCCCTGGTCAGGGACATTAAAGCCACACTACTGAACTTGATTTTTGTACTTTAGCGCCCCCTAAAGGCAGGTAAATTCAGCATCCATCTTGCATCCAGTCTCTTCTTCCCTAGCTGGGGAAAAAAAGTTGTGTAGTGCAGTTTCACAGCCTCAAGATGCTGCAAGGCAATGACAGCCCCAGGAGTGTGCATGATAAATGTCAGTGTGCCATCAAAATGAGTCAGAAGCACAGCTTAAACAGTGGAATTCGTAGTGTTGCTTCAAATAAGGGATGTCAAACTCTTGTCTTTGAGGGCAACTGTCATGCAGGTTTAAGATGTTTTCCTGCTTCAACACAACTGACTCAAATTAATGAATGGTAGATTAATTTGTTTTTAATGAGGTGCATTGGAGCAGGGAAGCATCTAAAACTTGACAGTCACCCTCCAGGACTTGAGTTTGATATCCCTGCTTTGAATAATTTGGAAAGGCAAAAGGGAAAGGAGCACACAAATGTTGAAAATCAACCAGAGATATATTTCATCAAGCTCTGAAGCTGTCTTTAGTTTACACAAGCCAGATAAGACTTCATAGGTGTAACAATAACTTCTTAATTCTTTTCATTGAAAGTTGCATCCACCTGTAGGCTGTAAAAATCACTAGCTTGCCAGCCACAACTGACTCAGATCCTAACAGATGGTGAGTGGAGCATTTAGGACATCTCATGCCCCTTTTAATTTGTCATCCAATCATCTAGGCGGGATCAAATCAAGTAGTGAATGTTGTATTGTTCTAAAGGAGTTGTATTATAATCAGTGTTCAAACATGTTTACAATTTTACTGATTATACAGCATTTCAGCTTTTATGACTAAATGTGTAACACATCAGCAAACAGTCCATGTCTGCAGCACTCATAACACATTTGCTTAACTTCTCACATAACCTGATAAAACGTTCATCTTTAAGTTTAGACCCATTATAGAATCAAACATTTGTGCTTAGATAAAACAAAATCTAAATACTACAAAATGGCAGCTCACTGCTTCTAGTGAAAATGTAACTATGGATCAAATGCCGAGGACTAATTTCAGCATCTCTTATGTACTGACAATTAAGATTTCTTTAAGAAAAAAAGAGAAAGATCTTTTTCACAGTTCAGGGGCTAAATTAAGGATTTACCTGGATCAACTGCAATGCCACACCAAAAACAACAAATACTTCTCTAAGAGTTTAATGCATTTTCATACATGCACATTTCTTAGGATGATTTAACTTGTTTGGTTGACTTTCACCAATATTTAATCCAGTGTGTGTGGAGTGCATTGAACGTGGTCTAGTAAAAAGAAAGACATGAAATATGCAAGGATAGTAATTACAAGTTTATTTGGAAGAGATGTAAGTACAAAAAAGTGGTATTTTCTTCCAGAGAAATAAGGACAAAAGTGGATAAATGTTTTATGTTTCCAACAATGATTATTCTTGAAGCAAGAACTTTATGCAAACAGCCTTTGAGATACAAGGAGTCTAACTACAGAAATTAAATAACGGCCTAATATCCCAAAACACATTAGTGAAAACTCTACTTGTGTCAAACAAGCAGATCCCATGTCAATCCCCAACCACTACACACAGAAATGCTTAAACTCTTTAAACCGTTACAAAAACCTTTCTGACACTGCATGGAGAAAGTCTGATGAAAAGACGGGTGTGTTCCTGCACTTATTAATCAACTGACAATCATGGGAAAAATAGTCAGCCATTAAAAATGAACACGTGGCTCCACTCTGAGTACACTAGTCTGAACAGAAACAAAATATCTATGATCATTCCGCACGGCGCAATGATAGTCTTAGATGTGTAAAATAAAATACAAAGACAGGACAGAGTGAGACAACTTAAAAACTGATGAATATTTATACAAACTTGTGTTTTTGCAAACAGTTAATTGACAAAAAAGAAAGGGGAAAAAAACCCTCTGTCTTTACAATACCAAATGTCAGTGTTGCCAAATAGGTAACGCTACTACATAAGAATTATTTTAAAAAGGGAAGATTTAACAAACTCAACTGCATAAAAAGTTTTTTAGTTCAGCCTTTTCTCCTTTATTAAGGAGAATTTGGCATTTCACACCATGACATGACTTACCTAAAATAAAAATACAGGCACACTTGTAACAGTACTTTCTAAACACAACTGAAGTGACTGCTTAATATCAAAAAGCAGCGGGGGAATGTTGATGCCAACTCTAACACTAAGGCTACCCATGGCGCATGTCTATTAAATTTAAAAGTTTTAATTGAAATCAACTTGCTTGTCAGTGAAGCACTGGAGAAACCCTCCCCATTAGGAACACATCAAAGGTAAGACTTCTGTTTTCTCTACACTTAGCTATGTCAACATGTAACAATCAACATGTTGAGAATAAATAAACCACTGCTAATAAACTGTGCTACAGATGAATTTTAGCCGTTTTCAGTCATGTGTAAAGCTACAGCATCCAGCTCCGCAAAGTAACAAACGTAATGCAGTCTATTTAACTGCATTCAAGACAACCTTGCCAGAGGCTGCAATTTGTAGATGGATGCTAAGATATACACCTACATATAGTAATGAAAACCAGATACAAAAAATATATTGAGTACAACTGTACCAGCAGTGAGTATTTCTAAAATGTTACAGATAAAAATAAATTCTGAGTAAATATATAGTATAGAATAAGGTTTGTAATAGAAACCAGCTATCTGAAACATGCTTTTTAGTTAGAGATATCATCTATGATTGGTATTAGTGTACTAAGTAAATCAGCCACAGTGAATTTATAAAACAGCAAAACTAAAATTATTAAACAGTGGATACGTCCAGTTCACCATCATAATGATGACAGTTTTAGTGTCTTCAGAAAGCAGGGGGACCAGAGCCTTGCATTTTTAACACATTAGCTCCAACTGAAGCAGGTAACCTGCTACCTCAACGGTCAGAAACATAACAGTGCAAATGAGACCTGGTTGTCATTTTCAAGTAATAAAGATTTAAAAGCAGTGTGATTTTTGAGCAAAAATAAAGACTAAATCTATGGCTTACATGTTGATGAAGAAAGGCAGGAAATATCTTTGGCTATCAAGACAGATGAAAGGCAGGTGAAAGAGGAGCTCAAGTTGATGACTGCCTGCTTTGTAAATCTCATTATCATCCCAAAGTAAAGCCTATGATTGTACAGTTTTTCCACAACCAACCACAATATTACATTTAGTTTTTCATCCACAACAGAAATTTGCCCATTTCCAATCACAAATCTGAGCCAAGTGTTCTAAAAGGTTGACCTCGAGGTCCACAAGTGAACCACCTATGTGAGCACCATATGTCTTACACTGTTCTTGGCTAAGGGAAGTTGATTCTTGGCAAGAAATAAGAGTGGGCATTCTCCACTCTCATACAAACTCACTGAGAAAGCTATTATAATGATTGCTCTCTTCTGACTCATTGGTCAGCCTCTGGAGTTTGGTGGCCTCCACCCCTGGCTTTGATCTGGTGCCAAGCATCACCCAGCGCCTTTGCGAAGTGGTCATCCACAGAACCTGTGATGGACACCGAGTTAGACACCGGCTCTGCCTCTTTGTAGTTCTTTCCAAGGCTGCGACGGAAGTGCTCCTCAATCACAGGATCACATACAGCGTTAGCTATAATACAATGTGTGTGAAGGAAGAAGACCAACATCATGGTTATTACAAAGCATGTAATTTTAGCACAAAAACGTTTTACAGTTTTATAATTATTCCAAAATAAAAAAAAAAGAAAGCAGCTGAACAAATGATTTATTTCAAACTTCAAATAATAGAATGTATAATGGGGTATTTTAAAAATAGAATATTTCATAAGACAAAGTTGACAATCTCTGCTCTTCAAGCATGAAACCTGGCACAAATGTTGGCTAAGTATTATTCACATTCATTTTGGGGTTAAGAAAAAAAATCCACAACAATACACAATGTAAATGTTAGCATGTTTGGATTTGATCGTTATATACTGTAGCTATTGTATATGGGGAACTTAAAAGCAGTTAATAATAATTTCTCCTTTATTAATCTAGTTTGGGAAATTAGCTTCTGTATTTTACCCACCACAAGATTTACTGGAGAGCAGTGGGCTCTCTTCTGTATTTCACAATTTCCTTCTGGGATTAATAAAGTAGTTTTCCAGTTTAATTTCATGTACCCTGCCATAGTTTTCAAAAAATGTATTGTTTCCATTTTTGCTCCGTAAAAGGTCTCAATTTCAAAAGCTGGTGACAAAAAAGCGCATTGTTATTCATTGACTCCGTTATTGGTACAGAATTTGTTTCATTGTGTAGTGTTAAATTATTAAATATAGGTGGAAATATGTGGGGAAAAAAATCTAATGAAAAAAACTGGGGCCTCAATGGCCACGTAGCTATTTTGCCAGTTTCAACCTGTGTATACAAAACCTACTAAATCTGATAATTTGCAGATACCCTGTTCCATTCATTCAGCCATCACTGTGACCTCTGAGTCAATTCATTTGTTTCTTTTCAACACATCAACTTTTAACACACCCCATCATATTGCAGGCATTGCAGTAGTTTTAATGTTGCCACCAGCTGGTGTGTATAATTATTAGATTAAACAACATTTTGAAGGCTTACCGTTGGTTTTTCTCTGATCAGTAGATGGGCTGGGAGTACAGTCATTCATATGGCAGTGTGACAGGTTGCAATTTCGGTTGCTTGCAGGTGCGCATGTAATAACTGAGGGACGATTCTGCAAGAAGAAAAAACAGGTATGAGATACCATATCAGTAAATAGCGTACAGTGAGATATGACGCGTACAAAGCCTCTGCACTGATCGTCACAGTACCCAAGATTTGAAAACAAATGCTTGAAAAAATCTATCATCACTGAAAACCCCGTGTTCTGCTTTCCTTTAAAAGAGAACTCTACAGACAGCAAAATTACAATTTCAATATGAGATAGGAGTCTAAAACACATTTAAAGGCGGTACAAAAAAAACCCTCACCTTTCATAAATTAATATAAAGTTATGCATCTGCATTTACCTGTGTTGCTAGACTTGTATTACAATTCACACAATGCACACACACCCCCCACACACACACTTAATTATACATACACCATGGCATTTTTATTCTTAACTATGTGATCATAATTAGATGTTCTCATACCTGCTGCCGTTCCACTGCACCACCAATGACAGACCTCGCTATTTTGCTGAGTCCGATGTCATGGCCGCTTTTAGCCAGAGCCAGAGGCTGGTCTACATCGTAGCCAGAAATGGATGCATACAGGTGGTTCCCATGGATACCATTAGGAGAAGAAGTCATATGCTCCACAGGACTATGGCTGAGGCTCCAGTGCTCATTACAATTGTCTCCTGAAGAGGGACGGGCCCTTCATAAAAGAAATAAAAAACAAATACATCACACAGCTTTATCTCTTCATACACAATTTATATTTGAACAGTTGCATGTTTATGCAACCATTATAGCATGGAGTGTAAACTGGGGTTGGCTTTTTCAGTGTGCAACTGTTCTCACTGCTAAAGGGCATGTATACAGGGAATGTTTGGAGTTTTTGACAATGAGGTTGAGTTAAGTACTCATCCAGTCAATGAATTGATTAGAAAATAAAGTTTTCTATATCCTCTGGTTTAAAGGAGCAAACAATACCGTAATTAAATCTACTGCTGTGGAGAAAGATGGCGGCTTATAGTATTTATCCAACCAAAAAAAGTGATTTGAACAGTCTGAACGAATGTGCAAATTTTAAAGAGACACTGTGCAAATATTTGAGGCATTCATTAGATTAAAATATGTATACATTTTTTCTAATGTTTTTTTTAATGTTTCCACTCTCCCAAATGGGAAACACTGTTTTGACATGCAGTATAAGAGACTGAATTGTATGCAATGGCATGTTTCTTGCAACGTAATCAAAAATGAATACATTTAGAATGAGTAAAACAGGGATGGGCAATCCCGGTCCTCCAGGCCCGCAGTCCTGCATGTTTTATCTGCTTCCCTGCTCCAACACACCTGATTCCAATGGCCCTCTTCAACATCTTGTTGTCAAGTTCTGCTCAAGCATGATGATCCATCAATCTAACTCAGGTCTGCTGCAGCAGGAAACATTTGAAACCAGCAGGACTGCAGCCCTTGATGGCCAACTTTGCCAATCCCTGGAGTAAAACTTTACACACCAATGCAGTGATGTCATCATGCTGGCACAGGAGGGCAATTTAAAGTCTCTAAGGGTGCATTGTCACAAAGATAATCCACCAGACTTGGTTGGGAACTCGGCTCAGTTGGGGATTGCAACATTCTTCTGGACCAAGTTTGTGTTAACGCTGCACTAACTCAAACCAACCACACCTTTTAAATAACGTATTCCCGTCCTTTGCCAGAGGTTGCGCTGCATCAAGAATTACTGAAGGAGAAGAGGAGACATACAACAAAGACGAAAACTCTCTCATCTATTGGTTAATGCAGGACAACTTCTGTTTCCATTATGTAAGAGAAAAACACAGAGCTCCATCAAAACCTAGCAGCCTTGGGTTGATCATATTTCTATCAGAGCTTTTACCAGGTTCATTCCAGGTCTCCTGGCCAGAGGCTATTAACCTGCACACATGTATGTTTTGGTTGTGTTTACCCACAATCCCCTACGTTAAATCTACTATACCCTTTGCATTGTAGTCCGTTTCCTGTATTTGGTTTATTTGAGTGGACTGAGACTTACGTTTATAGGCAGACCAGAGTTTGTGTCTTTGCTCTGCATCACAGTTTGTTTGCGCATTTACACATCCTCAAATGGACTGGACTCTCCGAGCAAACAAACTAAGATTCAAACCAGAAGAGGTAGGGTGAATGCAGCCAAAAATGCACTTACAGCTGAGTAGGAAAAAGTCTGCTTGTTTTGGTCATGTGGTCATCATCACAGCTGATTCTGTCTTCCATTTGTTCTTCCCCATACTTTCGTTTGCTTGGGCAGTGTTGAGGAGGCCCAGTTATGGTAGACATAGCAGTAGACAAGGAGGGCATTCTGGATTCGTCTGTGGGAAAAGGCCGGCAGTGAAAAATGATTTAGTTAGTTTTATATCAAATGTAATTACCAGCACATGACTCCATGTTGACCATAAAGCACAACTGTGGCTTAACAGATTTGATACAAAATTATAATTAAAGACTTCTGAGATGAACTGTGCCATCCAAAACCCTGACTCCCACTGGTGAATGATGAACTGTTTTTAAAATGTGGACCTGTTATGAGCCTTACTTATCTGGCATGTTGGTCCACACAAGGGAAAAAAAGAAAAAGCACTAATCCGCACAGTGCATGTTATATCTATCCATCCATATCTAAATAGTACCTTTCATTCAGGTTATTGCAAAACAGAATATTTTTTAAATGACTGGCAAGTTGTTCAATAAGAAATGTATAAAACCTCACCATACAGGAATAATCACATTTTTAACACTTCTGTATGTACAAACATAAATATCAAACAAATAATGAAATATCAACAAATAAACACTGAAAGCATTTATCTATTATTCTGGTCAGAAATCATTTGTGGAAAACACAAGATAACTCAAGGCTATGGCAACTTAATATATTATGGAAATACAAAATTGTGATCCATATTAGACAGCTCACATACCTAATTAGGTATGTGATTAAACTTTTTTTTTTTTAAATATTAATTTTTATTTTTTCTTATGGCTTTGTTTAGTGTTAATTTCTGGAAATAATTTTGATCAAAAGTGTCAAATGAGCAATTATCTGGGGACTAAAATGAGATTGCAGGACCAAATGAAATAATGTGACCAATCAAATTTCATACAGTGTCACGTAGTGGATTTCCTTGGCAAAATCCTGTTTGTATCATGCAAGTGTTCCTGAAGTACTCACTGGCCATGAACAGGTTTAAGATCAAATTTTACAGAAACAAATATGGGAACTTCTCTGATAGATACTGTTATTGTTTGGGAGTAAAACTTTTAAAAAAGGGATACAGTACAGATGAAGAGGGTAAAAATTTTAAGATGATTTTAAAATGAAGTGGCTCCTTTTACTTAATAGGATGCACTAATTTGCATAAATGTATGGGTTTTTTTAAAGAAAAAAAAGATGCAAAATAAATGCTAACATGCATAGTCTGATCTTTCAACATTTATGACAAAACATTTTTTTTTAAAGTCCAAAATCTAAAAGAAGGGGGGAGAGTGCTTTCATAATGTTTTTTCCCAAAATTTCACCTCAATCCAAAAACAGGAAACAGAGGGTGAAGTACAGGAGAGGGAAGATTATAATTACAGTTGAAATTATTAGGAAAAGAAATATCTCAATTTTTCACTAAATAAAACGTAACAAAAAAATACAGTATGTTTTGACTCTGATTACACCTAATCATCACAATGTATTCTGGAAATTACATCTCAACATATTTCAAATATAGTTGTGGGAAAAGACACATTTTCTAGGCAGTTTCTGCCTTTAAGTAAATAGATTGTAGGTGTATGTTAAATCATGTACACAGTTTCTAACATGCCACATAAAATGATTCAGATTTGAAGAAACTGCACCAAACATTTACCATCATTTAAATATTCAGCATCATTAAAAAATATTGATAGTTTGATTTAGACATTCATCACTGTTTTTTTTTAACTACGTTAAAAAAAAAGAAATGGTAAACCCACCATCGTAGTGCAGTCTCCCAATGTTATTGTTCATCTTGTCCAGGAACTGAGAGTTCAACAGGTCCATTCTAGAGCAAAGCATTTACCCGAGCAGGCTAATTGCTAACATTGATGTTAGCAGGCTATACCATCGAAGACAACAACCTAAAGAGAAGAAAAAGTGTGAAAAATAGATTGTAAAACAAATGTAAACATGGTTTTCATTTGAAATACAGATCACTAGTCATTTCTTAACGTAAGATTAGTCGCTTAATGCAATGTGTCCCGACAGTGACGTTAACTATTGCTGCGATATCCCCGGGCTAACCACTGCTAGCTAAACAAGTACCATACTCTGAGCTAACTTTTACAATGTAAGCTAACTTTAAGAAGCTAACCTAAAATTCTGTTTTACACCTGTGTTAATATTTTAATGTTATAGTAGCTGATAGCACAGTTAAAATTATTACAACAAAGTTTCCCATATGTTGTAACTGTTGTAAGCGTCATAACAACAAGCAATGTAGTTGAAAGCTAACTTTAGCTCTGTTCACGACAAACTAACATTAAGGAAGACGCTAACTTCAGTTAGCTAGCCTGAAAGGTCCCGATTCAACAAGCGTTAAGACAAAATTCGCCACACTACACGTCATTGACAACTAAATAAGGGTTTGTGTTCAGTGTTTTTGTCCAACAAACATAATTACAAAGGCACCTAACGTTAGTAGCAAACGATACTTACTTAATCGACACAATTGGTTCTTACATCAACAACACCATGGCTAGTCCAGCCTGAGCCTAAGCTTCACGCACTTTCCCATCATAGGAACCCTCCAACAAAACAGAGTTGAGCAGAGAGCAGCCCTAGTGGAGAGAAAAGGTACGTTTGCAAATCTGCCCTACACATGTGTACAATAAAATCCAGTTAAAGGGATATTTATTCCTTTTGAACATCCTTATGTTTACCTATTGAATTGCCCCTATCAAACTTGCAAAACTTCAATTATCAATATTATTAGGGTACCCTGAATACCCCAAAAGTTCGGCCTTTGGTGTATTCTACAAAGCTACGTAAATATTTTTTTTTCCAGAGCGGCTTTGAATCACAAGTTATTTAGTGTCACACTTTAAATCTGTCACATTTTAATGTCCTGTATTTTTTTTCTTGCCACGCTTAAGAGTAGATTTGGGATTTGAGACCTCCATCAGACTGAAGGTTTTTTTTTTATTGTTTTTTTATTATTATTACTATTATTGTGCACTACACTAAAACTACCAGCTGGTGTCCCCCAACTCAAAGAAAAGTCGATGTAAGAGGCTTCTCTCAAACCAATAACATGTTTTAATTTCTTATTTTCAGCAGCAAACATCTCAAAGTAAACTTATAGAAAGAGGTCTATTTTTTTATGGATTGTCAGGTATGTTTGTACCTACTGCCACTCATTCACTCACTTGCATAGTAGGCTACTCTACGGTCTTTTTGCAGTTACTGGGATACTAGTTACATTACACTTTTTTAAGTTTTAGTGGCATTTTTTTCTGTCTCAAGTGAGTCAAATCCATCTTGAAATTTTTCATTTAACAAGAATTTGATTAAGTAGTCTCATCAAGCCTTATAACTGTAAATGGAGGAGGGAGGACCATCTAGTACCAAATGAGTTTACACAGTACTTTTTTCCAGCCATTTTTGAAATACCTACCATCTTCACCATCACTGTGTATGTAATGTAGGTTTCAGTCTGTTTGTGCAAACAGCTGAATGTTTATAAAAAAATTTAAAATCAATACAAATCAATTTATGAATTGACCAAATCCCCAGACTTCAAAAGCACAATTAAAGTTGTCAAGTAGATGTGTTAGCTCTATTCACATGTGTTACTGATTGACATGCTTAGAATTACATCCTTGGATTTTTTTTCCACAAGTGGTTATCTCTGTAAGTGAGATCCCTTTTAAAATATTCCATCTTTTATCTGTGTTGGAGGTAATTCTCTCCACATTTTCCTCTGTTTTCCCTATAGCCTCCAGATTTTATATATGTGGGAGTGATTGTGTGTATAAAAATGTAATTTTCATTTATTTATTTATTTAAGAAAAGGTTGCCATAGGGCTGGAAAAAAACCATTAAGAGACTGTTTACTTCATCCATTTGTCTCAAGGGAATGATGCTGATGCATGCTCTCTCTCTCTCTCTCTCTCTCTCTCTCAATCCTGTCCACTAGTCCTAACAGCCATTTTAGATTTCATGCTTGTGTTTTACACACTGAATTGCTGTGCATAGACAGAGGGCATAGAATCCTGCAGAACATGGGGAGCAAGAATAAAGCTGCTGTGATGTAGTACTCGGCATACCCTCTTGCACTTCCACTGGAAACCCCTCTATTTTCCATGCTGTGGTACAAGAAAGGATGACGCTTCTCAGGCAGTAGAAAATGGGGGAGGGGGAGGGAAGTCAGGCATGCCATTGAGAGAGAGAGAACAGGAAGGGAGGATAGGACGAAGGAGAGACACAGCAGAGCATCATTTGCTATGCTTGAGGAAAGCACAGGATAAGGGGATTGGCTGTAGGAGGCTGAAGCGTCACTGCCAGTGAGGGAGAGCTTTTAGGATGCTCCGCAAAGCTGGGAGGGAATACATTCGCTAGGAGTTTGTGCTGAGACCTTGGCCATTATCAGCCACACACTCAGAGCTGGAAGTCTTCTGCAGAATAATTTTCCACACGCAGTGCTTGTTGACTCTTCTGCAGCCATGAATTATTTGCGTCGGCGCCTCTCGGACAGCACTTTCATCTCCAACCTTCCCAACGGCTACATGACAGACCTTCAGAGGCCTGACCCAGCTCAGCCTCCCTCACCTGCTTCCTCCACCCCTGCCAAGTCTCCTACGGCTGGGCCAACACCTCCAGCCACTTCCCCAGCACCTGAGAGGAAACCTCAGCCAGCACAATCGACTGGGGCTGGTTTCTTTAGCTCTATCACAAATGTGGTTAAGCAGACAGCTGCCTCAGCAGGGCTCGTGGAGCAGACCCAAGTCACGACACCAAGGAAGTTCAAGATTCTCCTTGTTATCGATGAACCACAGCAGGAGTGGTAAGTCAATATGTCCCCCAATCTTAAATAGTTCATCATGAGTCATCTGCTTCATCCTTAAAGTCATTTTTTCCCCATGGGTCTTTTGGATAGTGTAGTCAGGTAATGGTTAAAGAAACAATCAAGTACCCTGCAGACATAGATGGTCACTCTTGCAGTAGAGCATACCAGTCTTCAGTTGCCACCAGTATGCAAGAAAATACCAATCCTTGGGAATATAATCTATAGTAATGGTATAACGCTGGAGGGCTTTTCTCTTTTTTATTGTATGAATGCTTTTTAGTAGCAGTTTATCTAAAAATCTGCAACTAGATTTGGTCGATTACTTAAACTGTGATTTTATCCAGTAATTTGAAATTTTAACATATTCGTAGAAAGTGCTGTGCCACAGGTTGTGCATAGCTGAGAGAAACACATATCTATGGGAGCACAAGTGCTGCAGTGCTTTCCCTCCTTCAGTGGGGTTTCCCCCCTGCTCACTGATAGCAGATCACATGACATGTATTGCACAAACGTAGAAGATCAACATAGGTAACTACTACCCATGCTGCACTCGGTTTTATCTATGGAAAACACAACTAAGAAGGAGGAGAAATATAGAACCACATGAGTGTATCAGTATTTTTCAGCCTACTGAGATAAAGGACCATCATGTCATCAATGTTGAGGGTCTTGAAGGTATTTAAGCCACTATAATGGCAGTCACTGTCCTGGGGAGATCTTGTTCAGAGGTAGCATATCTGTCAGTCTACTGTGATGGCAACCGCTGTAAATGAGTGAGGACATGAATATAGAGGGAAATTACTTTATGTCAAAGGTCTTAAAGTGTTCTTACAATGAGTATTTATTTACACAGCTGGCATATTTTCCTCAGCAATTTGTTTTTTGGGTCCATTGCTCCTTTTTGTATAATTGCATTTAGATAGAAAGTAGAAAGCTCACATAAGGGTATAAATATGAATCTTCTAAACACTTGACAAGCTCACCATATGTGAGTCATTTTGTATCATATCCAGAAAAAAAAAAGAAAAAACATTATGATTTGGCATGTGTGTGATGGGTGTGACGTCGTGTACATGTAATTTATATTGCATCATGATCGATATGGCGTCTACACGGCCTATCATGTGGACCGTGTACTTCTATGGCTGCAGCATGTGTGTTTATGTTGGCAAGGCTGGTCATGAATTTAACACAAGTCATTTTCACTGTAAGTTCTGGCTCTGATTAGCAGGGTGGATCCCTGTCCTAATGGATTCACTTGTTTTAATTGTGAGTGCAAAGCAAGTTTCATGTCATGGAGAAAAGATTACAGTCTGTTGTGCAAATGCAATGAAACTGCCGTGCAAATCTAGCATAGAAGCACAATATAGGCTATTAAGTGGAATTTTGTCATTTATCAAAAGCTATTCTCTTGGAAAATAGAATGTAGTCTAGTCTGCATGACCCTATTTTCACTGTTACATATTTCACAAAAATCCTTAAACGATTTGTTGCTCTAACATTGTTGCCGTAGTGATATGTTTAATATTGGATTAGTTTTGATTGTGCCTTCCCTGAGTCGTCTCGTGCAATATTCTGGGAGATAGTAAAAACAAAATTCATTCAAAGGGCTTCGTCTGTCTGAGTGCTGCATCTATTTTTCATGGCAGATCAGTTTCGCTGAGCAGGAGTTTATACATGATAGATGTTTACTAGGTTTGGCTTTTTTTTGGTTGTTTTTAGAAGACCTTTCATCCAGTGGTTGTAAGCCACTCTGGCTGAAAATAAAAACATCAACTTTGGGCCTCACCGTGCAGTATTGTTAGAATGGGGTTGGGGTTTTTTTGCATAGAAAATATAAGAAAATCACATTGCAAATGAGCTGTAGAAAGAGGCTTCAGAAAAGTACTGTATTTAAAATAATTTTTGATTTTTATTAAACCAACTCTTTGGCAAGTCTGCAGGTTGGGAAATATTTGGAAGATGAAATGTCTCTTTATTCTAATGCAGGTTTTGTCAAATAATTTTCTCCCTGATATTCTGTCAAATCTCAAGTCTACAACATGTTATGTGCTGGGTCTCACTGCGTGATATTAAATGCCTAGACATCTCCATTTCTGCTGCTGGAAATGAAAGTCACAGTGATGAGACCTGTTGGCCTCACAGGAAAAAATGAAAATACATAAGTGAATAAAGATGAAAAACTAAATAGAAAGAGTTCCCCAGACTAATTGCATCCAGCAGAAGGCTCAGACATCACAACCATCTGTTTGTCTGATCAAATCGGACAGATCCCAAATGATCTGTAGGGGATGATTTATATACTTTCCCCTCATAGTTTCATTAATGACTTACATACAGTTTTTTTAATCATTCATTCATTCATTTTCTATACCGCTTAATCCAATTCAGGGTTGCGGGGGGCTAGAGCCTATCCCAGCAATTAGCAGGCGAGAGGCAGGGTACACCCTGGACAGGTCACCAGTACAGTTTTTTATACTTTGTTACAATATTGTTTATATAGAAAAAATGAGTTCTACTTAACTACGAACAGAAAAAAAGTGAAATGTCAAAGTGTGGAGAAAATACACTTAAAAGAAAAAAAGAGAACAGGTTAATATACATGTGAATTTGAACAGTGACTTTGTTGTGTAAGGAGTTATACTAAAAATGTCTGCAGATAAAATCAGGGTGGCTGCCTCGGTCACAGCACAGACAGATACACTCAGTCATCCAGCCAGTATTTTTCCTTTTTACTCTTAGATAAAGCTGCCAGTCATCCAAACATGTTTGTCTTATTCCAGGAATGCTGTGTTATAAATGACTCTTTTGACAGGAGGAGCAGATGGTACACTGTTTTGCTAATCAGAGTAATGGATGAGATGCACGGCCTCTTTATTCTCTGTGTAATTCTGTTTGATTTGAAGCCAATTTTATTTAATTATTGTTTAGATATTTCTCATTTACATTGTTTTAACTCATATCAAGGAATAGCTGTTCTGTAATGTGAACTGCATCTTATGCCAGCATCATGCAGGCAAAGTAATTAGACATTAATATTCAGCAAGGATTCCTCCTTGTCAAGCTCTCGGGTGAATCATCTGAATA
>JBBBVU010000014.1:8608613-8623670 GCA_037177055.1 Atherinosoma microstoma
GTGTCTCAGGTTGTAGCCTGAGTCCACCCACTGGAACAGAGCATGGGCTGGGTGGTGTTTGTCACCTTTGATACTCCTCCTCCTGCTGCACTGAGTGAAGATGGTGTCCATGGAGGGGAGGTCACAGCCCTTCCTCTGATGAGGCCAAGGATGGTTGTGTCGTCTGCGTACTTAATGATGATGTTGTTGTTGTCATGGGGGGAGACACAGTCATATGTGTATAATGAAAAGAGTTTTGGGCTGAGGCAGCAACCCTGCGGGGTTCCTGTGCTGACAGTAAGCTCGGCAGAGACCTTCTTTCCCATCCTCACTATCTGTGGTCTATCCGTGAGGAAGTCCAGGATCCAGTTACGGGTAGGTGTTGGTACTCCCAGGTCGGCCATTTTGGCTGTTGGCTTCAGAGCTGTAGTCCAGGAACTGGAGCCGGGCATAGGTGTTTTTACTGTCCAGGTGTTTGAGGGTGGAGTGCAAATGCCACCGCATCGTCTGTTGGAGCGGTAAGCAAACTGATAGGGGTCCACAGTTTCAGGAACCATGGAGTTGATGTGGGTTAAGACTTTTCCAGACACTTCATAGCAGCTGATGTAAAGGTGACTTATGATAAACATCAGCATCTTTCAGTGTCATTGAATGCGCCGAGTTATTGCACAATATAGCAAATCACAGATTATCTCTGATACTCATTGTTCCCACTGGTGTAAAATGGAATCAATATAACGGGACAAGGCCAGTAGGAATGAAAACAACTGCAATGCAACTAAATTATAAGTGTTCAGTATATGCAGTGTCAAACAGAGACAAACACATATGTCAGTTTCCCCTAGATTGCACTTTTAAATGCCCTAACTTTATTGCACCAAAAGCCAAAAATCCAGAGATTTTCCATTACTGAAACGCATGAATTAACTGAATAGAAGTTATTTATTGATTTTTTTGTTTCTAGTCAACTAATCAATCATTTTAACTAAAAAATAAACTATCAGTATGACTTCTTTAGTACTGCAGACATCCGAGGAGAAATCCAGTTTTTGTTGCCATCTGGTGGACTTGATCCACAAGAGAGCTGCAGTTTGTGTTGCTATGGTTACATACTCAACTACAATAGTGTGCCCTTTTTTTTTTTAAAAACAGCATCTGACATGGCCTCTAGAAAACATGTGAAATTTGCTGCGATAGTAAATGTGGCCTTATAATGCAGGAATTTCAGAATTAAGCGAAGATAAAAATTAGTGGTTGGAAGAGTAAGTATTCTGGGACTGGTTATGTTATACTAGCATGTTAATGTTTGATCGATGTTGGAAGTGTCCCATTATGGCTGGAGAAAATACCTAACTGTTGATTAATGTACAATTTGAGCCACAAGTAGTGATTTTTTTTTTTAAAGAAAAAAAAACTATCTATGAACCCCAGCAGAATGTCTTTTTTTTTTTTTTTTAAGATAAAAACAGTCAGACATATCTTTGTCAAATCTTATATCCTAAATCCAGAACCAGATTGACATAAAAGGTTATCACCTCTAAGGACACCCCTGGTAAAATTATTTTCCATGCAGAAGTTTCAAAGTCATCCCAAGCAGATGTCACAGAAATACATCAATACGTCACTATGGATTTATCCCAAACTCATTTTTACCTGTATCTTGGGAAAAGTTGTGCTTAAGTTTTTTTTAGCCCCTCTTTTGACAGGTCATTGTTCTAAAACCATAATTAGATAACATGTTTTCATTGTTCTGATCATGACCTCAGTAATAACACCATTCCCACAGATAAACATGGCCATGGTAGCTCCATGCTGTGTGGATGTTTTTTCTGCTACAGAGGGAAAGACTGAAACAGGAAAATATAGAGCCACTGTGAATGGAAAAATTTTCCAGAGTGCTGAGTCTCAGGCTTGCATTTCATTTCAACAACAGCAACCTGAAGTATACCACTGTGACAACACAAGTGATGTCAGGAAATCTATCTGAAAGTCCTGAAATGGCCAAACTAGAATCTGACCCTGAACACAACAGAGCATGTCTGGAAAAACCTGATAACGGCGGCGACTGGGAAGACTTGAACGCTTCTGCCAGGAAGAGAGGGAGAAACTTACAAAAGAAAAACTGTGCCAAATGTGTAGGATCATGCCCAAGGAGCTTTGAGGCTGACACTTCTGCCTGAATACTTGTGTAGATGTGATATTTTAGTTATTTTAGATAAATTCCTAAGACTCCAAAACCCCATTTTAGCTTAACCATTTATTATAGGAAGAGCCACAAGATGGGGCTGTTGCATGTTACAGAAGTAGGGCATTGAGCTTGTTGCAGGATGCAGATATAGAACAGATAAACACATACAGCAATGCTGTTGTAAAAATAGATGATCAGTGTTCGACTCAGGCTTTGCTTCACTTTTCATGACACTTTGCCTATTTCACCCTGGGATTTTTATTTTATTTTGTTTTAGAAAAAGACCTCAAAACACCATCTGATCTTAATTTACAGGGCCATAGAAAAGAAAAAATCCCCATCCCATATTTAGATCACAACAAATATCCATGTATTTACTGTAAATCTGAACAGAATGCTGCTGCCCCACAGACGTATGCTGGATGTTTATAGTAAAACAAAACACAAGTGTCCTCACTGTTTCTACCTCGTGCCCCTTCCTTGCTGAATGATTGTTCCACTGAGCTTGCCAGTGACTATGAAATACACAGTGGCATCAGCCAATGGTGGAATCCCTTGGTGGTGTGTCTGCACTGGATCCCCTGTGAGGTTACACCACGTTGCCAGTGCTACAGCAAACATTACACCCTGCTACAAAGTCTTGCAAGTGTCTGGGGCCTCACTGTCAGTGAACATGAAGTGAGGCAGTATAAGTGGATGTCAACTCAATAAGACGTGTCTTTCAGTAAGAAGAAACATGGTCAATACAGCCTATCATGGCAAATGAATTTAACTTAATTTTATTACAATATTGCAAAGACAACTTTCTCACAAATTTCAAGATAAAACCTCCTCAAAGTGACATGATAGAAACAATTAAGTTTCCAAATCATTTTAAATATTTAAGACACCTGTCAAACTTCCAGCTCATGATAACCAACCGATGGTAAGGACTGAAGAGTGAATGGGAATCAACAACTCAGAAACAATAGAAACTCTTGCTTTCTGAAGCTTCTTTGATCACTCGCACTCACTTTTGGACAAGCTACATTTCATCCAAAATTACCCCCAAAATGATGACAATTACAATAATTCGACAAAAGACAACCCCCCCCCCCCTCCCAAAAAAGAAGGAAAAAATAAAAATCCCATGTCTACTCAATACATTTTTAAGACAATGCAAAATCAACTACTGAGCAACAAGATAGAGGACAATGGTTTTGTGAACCAGAGGAGGTGAAGTTGTGCAGGATCTTAAGTCCAGGCTTCATTTCCTCTTAAGGCAGATAAGCTTAAAGTCATCTTCAACAGAAACTAGGCAGGCCAGAAAATGGCATTCTTCATATCAGTGAACCCACATCAAGAGACCCATCTGTCCTGTGAGCCTCCTTCAATGTCCATTCATTGTTGTCTTAGGTGTGCGTGCATATATTTACAACTTATATCAAACACAATGCCGACACGAAGCCTCTGCATACTTCTCGAAACATGTGGTGATATACCTTATGCTGACCACTTCATGCTGCAATCCGTTATGACCCAATTCCTTCCACGGTTAATCTCAGATTCTTCTCTTTGCACACTTCCCTCTCTCCTCTTTTACTTACATATGTTACTGATTAGCATGGGATTATGTATGACTGCATGTATATCTGTTGGCCTATACTAGTATCTTTATGTGGGAATTTGGGCTTACTGAATGCTTGGGACTAATTTGTATATTTTTGAGGAGGAAGAGAGGCAGTGCTGTCTGAGCCCTTAAAAAACAGGCAGTCTGGTGGAGGTCAGAGTACAGGCATTGATGTCCTCAGTGTGTGAGGCTCTGTGCAGGGATGGTTCTGAGGCACTGCGGTTTATCTTAGGGAGAGCGTGCTGGAGGAGCTCAATAGAAGACAAGATCTTTAAAAAAAAAGAAATTTAAAGAAAATGAGTTGGACAGAAATGATTGTTTCAGCTTGACATGTACAGTTACCGAGATAGTTCACCTGTGGAAAGAGTGGCCTTTCGTCCTTTAACTTCTTGATGCAGTCAGCCACCAACCTTTTCATGGCTTTGGGGCAGTTCTTGTAGAGCTTACTGAGATCTGGGGACAAATAGCATCTTCCAACCATGTAAATAATCTAGGAGAGGGAAACATTAAAAACATTAGAAATATTTCAATGTTCAACAACAGAGGTCACTGCAGATGTGGGGGGACATCTGATCAATCCCAAATTCACAGTCCATCTCAGAAATACTTTATAAATATGGCTGATGAATCTAAGGTGACAGACATCTAAAACACTGGAGCTATTGTGAAGGCATGAGTGCATGATGCTGCAGAGATAAAAGATGATAGGAGCACTCTATGTGCCTGCCAGATCAGCTGAGTACAAAGTCATTCTACAGTATCAAGGAGAATAGGGTACAACCAGCGGATCACAGTGCTACTGTGGGCACACTTTGTACAGAACTTTAGTCTGATCCGAATAATGACAAGAAGCAAGATGTGATCCAGGCCAGGTCTTGTTGCCTGAGAGGACAAAAAACCTACAGACACACAAATACACGCACACCCATGCACCCCTTTTCTCACACAGGGTTGTATTACGGGGTCTAAAATTAGGCCAGTGGCTCCGTGGCGTCCGCCTCTGTTTCATGGCAAGCCTTAGGCCAGCTCCACAACCCCCTTTAAACAGTCACATAGTGTCTTTTCACCACCTTCTGGGCTGGGTTTGTACCCTGACCTATAAGGACTTGAGCTCTAACAAATGTATGATTGTAGTTACAGTTCTCTCTGACATATTCAGGTCTTAAAGGTGGCAAAACCCTGCAACCTTTAAATGAAACCATGTGTAAGCTGGGCAGATACAATTAGCAAACCTGTGGCAGACTTTACCTGATCTCTGTTTGCTATCTGGGAGTATGGGAGCTCTCCCGTCATGAGCTCAAAGAGAACAATTCCATAGGAATAGACATCAGACTGGAAGCTGTAGGGATTGTTATCCTGCATCCGGATTACCTCAGGAGCCTGTCAACAATAACAAACAGGACAGAAAACATTTCTGATTTCATTTCTTTGCGTGTACAATTTTTACACAAAAAAAATGATCCACTTGTTTAAATGAAAAAACACATTTGATCATTGATCCACTTGTAGTACAGTACTGTTAATAGGTTTACGCTGCTACTAACCATCCAAAGAATGGATCCAGAAGGCTGCTCCACCTGATGCGAGCCACTCCACCTGGCCTTCACTGTAGCAAGACCAAAGTCCCCAATTTTCACTGTTAGCCCCTCATGCAAGAAGATGTCTGCGCTGCCATTAAGGATTCACAGCTCAACCCATGCAGGGAAAACAGATCCGAAACAGTGTGAAGACTAAAGTGTGTTAAGCACTTTTGTGTGACTTTAAGTTTATACAAACACAGATTTTAAGTTTATACATACACATGCAAAAACACATATATATAGAAAGGATACTGTTGGACTTCATGTCTCGATGAATGATGTTTTTTGCATGCAGATAACTGAAAAAGAGAGGATGAAATTAGACGGTATCTCAGCTGTTTCATTTGCGTCATCCGTGAAGCTGCATTCTTTACGGCTTACTCCATGCCCTGAGCGGTCTGTCTGGCGATGTCTATGAGCTGGATCATCTTAAAATTTGTCTCCAGGACATGAATATGTTTATATAGGCTGCTACCCTCGCACCACTGGGTCACGATGGCCAGGTTGTCCTTTGTCATGTAGCCCATGAACAACAGGATGTTGACATGTCGCGTTTTCCTGCAACCAGAAGCAGAAAGGGAGAGGAAATCAACTTATAGTAGAAACTGTAAGATAAAAGCCAGCACAAAGAGCTCAACTGTGTGAGCAAGGGTTTAAAATAGCTGACAAAGCTGGCTGGTCTAAGATATAAAAGAAGATATGTTCTAGTTATTTCTCACCTCAGCACTGCTACTTCATTTCTGAATGCCTGAAACTGCTCTGGTGTGGGGTCAGTCACCTTTAAAATCTTCACTGCAACATCACCTACAAAAAAAATAAATAAATAAAAAATCACAAAAAATAAGGATAAAAAGAAAATACAATCACCAACCACCTTCTGCACAAAAAATGTTCAATCAAGCATAAACTTGAAACACTTTTTCAAGCTGTCAAGTACAGTATGACAATGTGAAAGTGTTGTACCTGACAGTGCCCCACCCTGTTTTTAATCCTTACCATGCCATTTTCCTTTGTATACTGTTCCAAATGAGCCTGAACCAATGCAGGAAAGCAAGTAAACCTCGCTGGCCTCTATCTCCCAGTAGTAACTAGAGTCTCGCTTGTCCCGAGGTCTCTGAATGAGTACAAATCATTAAGAAGCAAATGAGGACAGGCAAGGTCATCCTAAGTCAGTATTCTAAAAAGCAGACAGCAAAAAGATGTCTGACATTCTATACAAAAGACAGAACTTACAATTTTATTTTTCTCCTGAGTATTGAAGGATGGGACCCTCTCTCGCTGGCCAGGTGCAGGGGCTTTGGATTGAGACTGGGACCAGCCTGTGGGGCTCTGGCTGGGCGAACTCCCTGCTTCAAGAATACAAAATTTAAAAAAATTAAGGATGGGTGGTGTGTCCAAATCATTCTGTACACTCTGTAAAGGCACTCAAAATTAATTACTGAAGGTAATCCATTAGCCAGGAAACTACAATTGCCTTTTTTATTTTTTTCTGATGGGATAAAACATCAAAAAATTTGGAATGGCCTTTGTTTCAATTAATTATTTTTTCTCTTTTCTTTCTATCAGATTGACGCTCAAAATCCCACAAAGGGCAACAGTGAAACAAAAACGGAAGGTCATGTCAGATGATAGACGCATGAAAAGTGTAAACTTATTATTGTCCTCAAGTGTTATAATAAATGCAGAAGGTAAAACCTAATGTAATATGTGGTGATGATAGTTTTCCATTGTAGAGAGAAAGGCAAGGGTAAATTTGTGTCCATGCTAAAGGCAGGAATCTGAGTGATGTAGCACAAATGTGCAGAGTGCACACTTACCAGAGTCTTGATCACGCATTGCACCCTAAGGAGACAAAACAAAGCAAAACAGATTAAGATTAAAAAACTTATTCAAGTGCCATGCTGCCACTCTTGGTGTGACAACAGCACTAAGATGTGAATGCAGATAGTCTGCTTGCAATGCATGCCATTCAGACTGCACACAGACACTCTGCTTTCTAACCTTTTCTGGACTCTCAGATGAGGCTTCAACAAAAGACTGGGAGAAGTGCACAATACCTACTTTCCTCTTCAGCCAGAATCTATGGCACCAGGAGCTGGGAGAGGTATTCAGGCAGTCTAGCTACTCCCCAGTAAGGTACAATACAACAGGCCAGTAAGGAGAAAGGAGGGAAAGGGACAGAGTAAAAGGAAGGTGAGGATGGCAAAGCAAGAAAAATTATGTTTGGGTTTCTACTTGGACAGAATAAAGGGGACATTTAGGCTACAAATCAAGAAAAACTAGTTTGTTGAAGAGCAATGGTGGTGATAAAACAGAAACTGGAACTTAAAAAGGGGAAGTCACATTTTTAAAAAGACAAACCTGAAATAAGATGCTGTCTGGGGAATTAGGAAAACATTCTCAGCTCTGTTCAGGTGCATGACTTAAAGCAGAGATAGATAAGACGTAGGGTAAAAAAAAAAAAAGAAAGCAAGGTGAAGATAGTTGGAGTGCCTAAGACATATGTAGGAGGACAAGAACACTCTGAGGCATGAGATATTTTAGGAGTGGCTGCCTTAACCTACAGCAGTAGTCAAGGGGCCCACATGGTGTGTAGTTACCTCGATCATGCTGCTGTCTACAGGCATGGTAGTGCTAACCATGTGGACGTTGGGTGTCGAAGTGGAGCGCTGCCTCTGGGAGAGACCGCCGCCTGTGGGTGGGTAGGAAGTGGTGTAGTTGAAGGCATGAGGGGTGGAATATCGGTGGGCTGAGCTGTGAGGAAGACAGGGCAGAGCCAACATTGAGTCAGTGTTTCAAAAATGGCACAAAAACTGAATTTTAATGGAGCCGCAAATGTTTAATTCCGTCACTTCTTTAAACTTGGGCCACCGAGGGTGTGGTAGCTGTTGGTGCTGCAGCTTTCATTTCTGTTATTTTCTCTAAACCCGATTCAAGCATCATTTATTTAGGTTGGGCAATGACCACACCGCTACAGTCACACACAAAATCAACACTTAAAAGGTAGGGTAGGAGATCCTGGAAAAAAGGATCGAGCAAGCTACATTTTGAAAATACACAGTTCAAACCCCTTTCTTCTTCTCGCTAGGTTGCCTTTGTTTATAAGTGCTCCAAGCCTCTGAGAGCGCGCAATTTGTGCACGAAGAGGGGAACGCGCAGAGGGGGGGAGGGACAAATGGCAATTGAGTTTGATAGACTTATCACCATACAATCTTTTATAACTAGCCGGTTAAAATGGTTGGATGGTGTTTTTTCATTCCTGTCCATTCCACTGGTGACTAAAATATTTCATTTTTGTGTTAGAGCATTTAATTAATTGGCAGCAATCAGGGTGGTGGAGGGGATTTTAAGCAATATAGTAAACAATGCTCCTGGAAAACATCTCCTACCCTCCCTTTAACTGCCTAGAAGGCACAAAAAAAAAAAAGACTAAAACAGAATGATATCTTTTTGGAGTTATATTGGTTCATATCTCTTCTGGGTTTTTTTCCTTGCAAAAGTGACACTGCAGAGACAAGATTAGCCAAGATCAGTACTGGCTAAGCTGAAGAGTGCAAAGCTAAATCAGCCAGTTATGTTAATCTCCAAGCGAGCCAAATGCTGCCCTGACTTGAGGTGTTCGCAAACAAGTATTTATTTCTTAATCTTAACAAGTTAAATATTTGCAAAGCATGTGAATTTTGTAGAATTCAAGTCAAATCTCTTGCCAAACACTCAGTTACTGGACAGTAGCTGATGGTTTACACGGGCACTGTGAAACACCACCTGATTGATGAATATAAGCAGGGATCATCACACCTTCACAGAAGAGGGCTTTCTTTCTGAATAATCACCCTTTTGGCATGGCTAAAGTATGTTTCTTAAGAGTATTTGAGAATTCTCCACATGGAACAACTCGATACTTTGTGAGTGCTAATTTGGCAGCTCAGAGCACTTTTAACCATTTTATGTGCAAATGAAACAACAGACTCTTTTCACTCTGTTACATTAGCCCTGGGACTGGTACGGCTCCATAAAGCTGAGGACATCGTAAAAAATAAAAAGGGACAGGATTTAATTAAGATTAAGTTCTTTTAAAATTAGAACTACAACTGTGCAGCACTTGCGCATAACTAATAGCAAAGAAATTATAATAATCATGATTACTGAAGCCTGCTCATGTCTATTTTCTTCCTCTGGTCACAAGAAAACTGGGGCTCAATTCAGAAAAAAAAAACATTTTCTCTTCTGTCTGCGACGTCCATATAGCTTAAATTTTCTAGATGAGATTTGGACGGTGCGTGGGGGAAATAAAGGTTTTAAAAAAATATTTACTTCACCTTGGGAATCGTGTTAAGGATTCTCTCATACGTCGGGATGTGGGCGGCAGCAGGGACAGGGCACCACTCTCACCAGGTGTTGGACAAAACCTGAAGACAGAAATGGAAATGTTTCTAACTCATTATGTACAATGCTTGGCAATGTGTGTGTTCAATCAAATAACAGGTGACTGCTGTGGCTATCAGGTAAAGGGGATATCACCTCCCTGACAGTAATACTGACCTTTAAATGATTACCATTCATCCTGCAGTTCTTTATGCAAAATAAAACTAAAAGGCTTCTGTTCAGAGCACAAGTATGAAAAGCTATGCATACAGCTTAGATCTAATCAGAAATGTGCTATCAGTAGAATTTAACTTCCCTTTTATTTCTATTTTAGTACCACTACGTATCCTTCTTTAGATATGAAAAGTTTCTATTTGAAATTACATTATAAACTTCCATGCATTTGAAGATGGTAGGTAAGGTAGATTTGTTCCTTTAAAAGTATTTCTATAATTATCTAGGGAAACAATCAGTGAGGGTTTCGGAAAAATACAATTATTATTCCATTTATTATAGTTATACCATTGTTAATTTATTTCAGCATATCAAAATACTTCAAGATATCTTACTGACTACTTATGCCCTTTACTTTACTTCCATTTACTTACAGGAGTTGTCTTATGTTGCTCCAGTCCACACACATTGTGGGCACTTTGGTGCTACAATGCTCATGAAATTTATATCCGCATGTTTGGCAACGGAATCCATTCAGAAGAAATTTCTGGCAAATGTCACAGAACGCAAGCTTCAGAAATGTTTTCCGAACCTGAAAATGAAAAAACACACTGGATTTTTGTTTTTTGTTTTTTTTTAGGGGGGGGTTCTGGGAGTTTAAGGAACTTGAAAAATACTGGGTACGTACAAAATTATGTGTGGTCAAAGGAACATGATCTAAAACCTCCACCAGCAGCTCTTGCCCAATCAGTGAGGTGGAGTCAGTGTTCCAATCCATCCGCAATTTTTTACTGAAAAATAAATCAAATAGACTTAGATTTACCAAGTATTAGTAGCCTATGTAGTGTGTGATTTAAGCAAAGTCTTTATTTCTGGTCACACATCAACAACCCTCCTGAGCTCACCTCTGTCCTGAATGTAGCTTGAAGACGGCGCAGCACTGAGGCTGCAGGCCTCGCACCTTCAAGGCTTTAATCAGGCAACTAAACAGAGTCATACCTGGTCGCACATTCACCTGAAAGACAGATGAATAGAACTCATTAATCCCCTACAGGTCACATGTTTTTGTTTTTAACCAATACCGCTGAGGCCTAATTTAAGATATTTAAGAAATGGAAAATCAACTCACCACAGTACGTTGCTGGTTTGGGAGGTAGACGCGGATTGTGCTGCTAGCCTTGGAGTCTGGCATTTTGCTGTCGTCTGAGGAGCGTCGCTGGCAGGAAAAGCCCTGGACCATGGTTGGCGAAAGGCAGGGGCCCTCAAATGCAGAATCCTTCATTCCTAAGCCGTTGCTCAGGGTCTTCCATGCTCCCTGAAGGTGCTCCATTAGGAAAACTAAGTGCTCACAATAGTCTGAAGGAATGAAAAAATAAATAAACAAATGAGTAAAATACATCACATTTGTTCTCATTTTACTTTTATTATACTTCACAAGGATTCTGGTGGAGTGCAGAATGCAAAAGACTTAAAAACACTAAGAAAACCGGGTCATCTACAACAGATTAGAAATGGTGAAATACAGCATAACTAACTAACAGATTTGGGTTATGACATCATAATGTTAAAAGTAATCTCTAAACATAATCTCAACAAGTGCAACCCTCTTGGATTATGCAATGATTAGGGCCATTTCAGGCGCAGCCAAATGCAGCAGCCACAAAAGTGTGAAAGGGAATAAGCATATTTATGTTTAGATACAATACCCATGTGCTTATTAAACTCTACGTTAAGCTCTAAACTATAGCATAGCACAATAGTTGTTTATAAATGACCACATGGAGTTTTTTCATTATAATTAAATTGGCACTGATTGATAACAAACAATTGCTTTAAATCAACCAAGAATAAACTACTAAAAAACACCACAAAAACATAGGAAAAGACTGAGCTGAAATATATGGATAAACTAAACTAACTCAATAAACCCCATCAGTAAGGCCTTAAAAAAGGAAAGAAAAAAGTGATTACAACGACTTGGATATACCCATCATAACCAAAATAAACCTCCTCGTCTGCTTTGTTTCCAATACAAACTGTGGTGTAATATTGTATATAAACGCAAAGGTTTTTGCTAATTTCTTTTTAGCATCCACATTTTGCATGAACACTTTCTCCCAACAAAACTCCTAATTACCACTGTGTGCTTCATACAATGACTGCCAACCCTAAAGAGTTCACTGCAGTTAGTAGTTAGTTGTCACAGCACACATTTGTCTCTTGTGCAGAAAAACTCAATTATTCTACCTTCCTCACCATGTTGAGTTTACAAGTACGATGATCCATTCAAATAAGAACACTGACACATAATATGTTAAGCCTACAATAATTACACCTTAGTCCAATCTGATTATGAGTGCTACATAACAAGCAGACTAAATTATACAGGCAAATATACAAACTCTTCGTCCACTGAAAAGTTTGACTCAAGTCCTCAAAGTCATAAATGAAAGTGAGAACAATGTCAGCATGCTAGCATTATTTGGCAGAGTTTAAGTAGACAGGATCAATAGACTGAGTTTTGCACTCTTTCAACTGAGTTGCAAATCAACCAAGCAGAACTACAAGGCAGAAACCCAGCTAAAATGTGTGCAGGGTTTCAATAACCATAGAAGGTGACTATAAAGGTAGTTAGGTGTGTTTTTATAAGGCCTGGTAGTTCCAGTTATATCAGTGAGATTGCCTGAAGGCCCCTCAGAAGCGGAGTGTATCGTTAAACTTCACGGCTACTTTTACCCTCCGTGCAAATGTCGTTTGTTCAAACGATGCATTGCTCGTACGTGTGCTTACTGGAGAAGCGGTTTAAAAGCCAAAGTTGGTTAGTTTAACACGATACAAAGAGAAGTAAGAGCTAGGAGCGGCAGTCTGTACAAGCTCACCAAGAGAAGTTAAAAAAGTTGTGCTCCGCCATAACTTCAGGGAAAAGTGGCGTCGGTGACATCATCATATTTGCAACGCATTCAAAGAAAAGAGTGGAAAAAAATAAAAGTCCAAGCTGGTAAAGATCCCGAAGTTGTATCAGCTAATCTTGTATCCGGTGAATGATGGTTAATATAAAACGTGAAGGTCATAGGTGGGTCCCTTTTACGAACTACCTAAAACAACAGAGGAAAAGTTTAATCTCCTGGTCGTAGTGAATGCGAAAAAAAATATCCCTATGTCCTTCAAAATGCCACGAACGATTTACTTTAAGTCCAGCGAAGCTTTTCTAACAAGTCAAACTCCCACAAGCTGCTCGACAATGCTTCGCTTTTCAATTCAATATTTACGTTGTTTAGGAGGCAGTTTGAGTTGGTGTCGTGCGTCCGTATGACGCCAGTGATTGAAACAGGACCTTGCAGTCATAACAAGACCTGCAAGCATCACTCATACTGCGCAACCAGAGAACAAACTTTAACCCTCCCACTTAAGCGACACTGTCGCTTTTGCTCATAAAACTTTGCGGTAATTTCTTTTTTAAAACCTTCGCTTGTTGATATAATTGTATAATACACCCACTTCAAAGTCCTTTTATGTGGCCGACGTCGTCTTTGAGGTTACACTCCCATGAACTCATTCTGACTAAGGTTAACCCCCCCAAAAAAAAAAAACCAAAAAAACAAAAAGGTTTTCACGTATGAATGTTTTAAAAGGTTTTAAAGCTACACTTGCTAAAATAGTACTTGTATGTTTTGAAGAGCAAACAAATCTGTACACTACCGGTTTGAGGAAACAGAGAATTCATGTTATTTCCAAGAGCGCCATCTTCTGGCGAAGAGGGTACACTGCAATACTGCAGCTTTCCTGTTGGTCCTGTTAATATATCTTACATTTTTGGTCAAAACAAAGAAACAAAAACAATGAAGACTATTTATATGACATTACTTTTCACTGGTTAAATTTTTCCCTAGCAGTTAAGAAAATGGAAGTGTATCACTTTCCACTAATGAGTTTGACATTTCTTAAATATCATAAGCATTTCTTTCAGCCAAGACAATGAATTATTCTATCCCAAACTGACCCCTGAAACAGTATCATTGTGAAACCATACCCATCTCCACTTACCATGTGTTCACCATCTCTGTGATATCCTGGTCTGGGTCCCTTGAGGTACCCTTATTACAGATGGCTCAAAGGTCCTTTTAGCAAGCTGGAGTTGACACCATCTGAGAATAAAACAGCCTTATTAACATCCTGGTTTGTGTGTCCTGATGGGTTTAGCATATATTGTTTCCATAAAGCAGCAGAAGACAGTTTTAACAAGAGTAAAAGAAATATGAATGTTTTGTTCCAGCTTAATAGAAAATTGCAAATTGATTCAACACATCCAACTTTAAAATGAACTCTACTTTTCTCACAGTGGCATGTGCTAGCAGATCATCAATCTGACAAGTAGCAGAATCACCAAATACTGTTTCTGTGTAGATGAGGGCAGGGCTTTGTCATTGTGGAGGATTTTAAGGTATCCCGCCCAACATTGAACACAACCTCTGCATTTCAATCAGTGTAGATTAAAATACGTCTCTTACTCAGTTCAGAACGAATGCATCGCAGGTTGTAATATTTTCACTTGCTTCACATTAAAGGCTGCAAGCTACAAAATGATGAACTCTTAACATAGAAAACACAATTACAGATCTTTACGGCCGAAGCCACCTTAAGACTGATGAAAGCGCCTCTTCTACCTATTGATCTGACAGAGCACTCAGGCCAGTTAGCTGAGATGCTTACAGCTCCGATGAAATGTGTCTGTATCAGTCTTCCTAGTATTCTACAAGCGATGCAATCAGCACTGTTTAAAGAGCAGGGCTTCTACAGGAATACATTAAAGAAATATTCATAGCATTGTGTGTTAGGATCATACCTTATTCTGGGTCCACTGACATCCTACTTATAGATTTCAGATTCTTGAAAGTTTTCAGAAATATTGTGCAATTCAAAAATATTTCAGATATGGTTAAAAGGTGGAAAATGTTAGAATAAGACGTTACAGGTTTCTATATATTAAGTCTGAATTTATTCATCTATTATTTATATGTTTATTCTCATGATGAGTAGCGATTTTGCAGTAATAAATAAAACGTATAGTTTTGATCTTCTTTAATTGCTTTGAAGAAAAATTCAGATATACGGTATCTGATTTAACATGTTACTGTACAGTCATCTCATAACCGTTTTGTTTT